>CAIGRN010013296.1:0-17911 GCA_903798345.1 Fraxinus anomala
ATAGGTGCTTGATATAAATTTGCCAATCCAATTGCATTCCATTCCAATCTCTATGGTTTAAGGCCCATTTGGTTAATTTGTCTTCAAGGCCTCAATTCTCAAAAGATGTGCTTAACCTTTGAGTTCAACTATTTTGCAGCTTTGTCCTCTTCAATTCTTAAGTGTGGAATTTGATCCCAAAACTGTAACTTTTGGCATTGTTCATGTTGGACATGTGTCGCAATTTCCTATCGTCAACATGAATTATTTATTTATTTTTAAACCAATACCCGTGTTCTAACTCTTCCATCTTTGGCGTTCAAAATTCATTTTCTCTTCTATGCAATTCAAAATTTCTCAACTTTCATAAATAGGAACAATGTTTAGGGTATTTGTTCTGTGTTCACTTTCGTAATTTAATGAATTTGATTGCTCTCTTGATGGACAAATTTGATAGGCACAGAGGTGGAGATAAATATATTAACAGCAGCAATCAAAAATTTCATAGCTATATTAGTAACAAACAGTCCCAAGGTACTCCCTCATCTTGATTCTTAGACGGCGAAAGCGTTGGTGGTGAAGAAAGTAGTTACCGCGGTGGTGGAAGAAGGGGGGCATAATAGCCCAATAAATTATCCGAGTTGATTCTCAAGTAGTGGTGGGAGGGAAAGTTGCAAGCCGTTTGATAGTCCTCCGAGCTACCCTCTAGAAAGTCGTGATAAAGAAATTTAGACAATTTGATCGTGGAGACAATGAAGGATTTTTGGGGTTGGTGGTGTTGGTGCTAGAGGACTTTGACCAATTGGTGGTGGTGGAGGGTTAAGGGGATTATTTTTCTTAGGGGTTGATTAATGTTTGAGTATTATTTGTTCGTTCTTGAAACCCTTCCAACTCAACGTACCATCAAATGCTATTTCAACACTAAATATGAACCACTCGGGTTTTTTTTGGTTGTAGGACTTCATTTTCTATCTTCATGATAGAAAGGCACGAATAGTTTAATAAAAATAGCAAATTATGGTGATGTATTTCATGCAGGTTTATTAAGTTCTTTTATTATTTAATGGCGTTGATCATTAATATAATCAGATTATATTCTTTGGCACTGTAATTATTAAGTCTTATTTTTATTTAATATTTAATAAAAAAAATAATAGATGCACTGTAATAAATGATAGTTTAATGATGTTGATCATTATAGTGAGTGTATATCTTGGACCCTGTAATTATTAAGTCTTATTTTTATTTTACTTTGCTTGTTTACTGAATCTGTTAAACTGTATTTATAGAAGCACTCCAGAAATTTTATGATGTGATTATGCCGTACTTGAAACCCATGCTTCGTGTCAAAGCCATGGAATGCATTAGGACGGTTGGAAATTAGAACTTGAAAGAGGATGCCAAGCACGTAAATGACAAATAACTTAGTATTGCCATCATTTCTTATTGAATTTAATAAATTACTTCTTATTACGTGGTAATCAATTGTTTGTTCGTTGATTTCTTTTAGTTCTTACTTTATTCATTTATTCTTTATAAACAACAACTGTTTTCCTTTTTAACTAGCTTATGAATATTTTTTATGTTTACAAATAAATTTCTCGGAAATTTACATATTCTTATTTTTAACATTAATCAACTAATGTGCAACGCACGTTGTAATAAAAGAAAAGGATGAAGTTTTGAAGACTGAAGGGAATTTAGTGACCTAATCCTAATAATTAATAGAGAGATGCAAAAGATTTATTCCCCCAAATAGATGATGTGAAAGATTATCCCTCAAGAGACAATTTGTCTCTATTCTTTGCTCCATAATTTTTTCGCTAAATGTTACCAACCCTTGACGTATGAACCACGTAATCTATCCTTAACAGAATGGTTCTTACTTTTTGATGTAACGGAAAGATCAACATTTGGTAGGTGCAATCAAGTGATTTTTAAATCAAGTGATTCGTCGAAACGCCAACTTGAAACTAATATTCATAGGTGTAACATGAAGAATAACTAAGAGGTCATAGATAGGGTTGTTGAACTAACTTATTTGGTAGGTCAATTGAAAGATCCTCATAGCCAACATTTGTTCATGTTCTATAGCTTAAAATCTTGCTAAAAATTTAAATCAAAGCCCATAAATAATATGAACTGTATATTATTTTATAGGATTCACAACTTTTTAATCACATATTTTGTTTATTTTTATTAAAATCAATTAAAAATTTAATTTTTAGCTACATTAAACATTTTAATGGGCTTTATTTAATCATGCGTTCTTGATTTTCAAGAAAAGTAACAAATGTAATCACATCAATGCATACTTTACACTATTGTTGTTACCATACCAAGCGATCCTCTTGTCGTATGTCAAGGGTGATGTGATATCCTCTGTCATGCTTCGATCCCACATGTGTATGGTGGTGTGAAGTCAAATGATAAAGAAATAATGGGTTTTTTTAGTTTATATTATAATTACTTCTTAAACGGTTAAGTTTCAATGTATTGACTTCTCTTTGAGATAAGCCCTTTCAGAAGTTTTGAAATTTCTTGAATCTTTGAAAACTCGACTTTGTGAGTTTCAATATAGTAGATTACCTAATCGAGGACAATATTTCATCGTACTTCTTGCATGATAGTTCTAACCGAGTCATGAGTCATCACAATTACAATTTTGGGAAATTTAGGTTGAGTTGATAGTTTGAAAAAACGATTTAGCATAGATTTCCACTATGTAAAAGAAGTATTGAGTTCATTCCATAATCTATGTAGTTTGTGATATTCATCATTTTAAAAAAGGGCTTCATGTACATTTTTTCACAAAATGTTACCAGCCCGGCAGCTCTTGCCTATGAACAATGTAGCGTGCCTTTAATGGTACACTGACACATACTTCTTGTTGTCGCGGAATGTTGATATTACTCCACATTACTTGAAAACGTAGCAACAGCGATGAAAAAATTACCAACGGAAAATTCAATGATGCTCTGAGAATTTAAACTCGTTTATTTGTTGAATTTATTAGGAATTTATTTGTGATTTTCGTGTTTTCAAGGTTTTATTGCATAGTTGTCACTTGTCGACTCATGTCGTGAGATGTTTGATCTCCTATACCCAGCAAAACCATCGTGCAATCCCTATTTTTGCAATATTATGGCGAAGACCAAAATTCTAATGTATAATATTTAACAAGTCATATTATAATAATAACAAACCTATTGAATTCGTTTTCATACATCTTTGTTCACAATTCCTTACAAGCCACCACTATATCTACTGAATTCGTTATATAATTTAAAGTACAACTCCCTCATTATATTAAGAAATCTAAACTAAGGGGGGATGTGCGTGACAAAGCTTCTATAAAAGTTTTAGCAAATTTCAATAAAAGTTAGTGAAATGTGTTATTGAAAGTTGGATAAAAGTCGCGAGTCTTGTAAAATGTGTGATTAAAATTAAAGTTTCATCTACTTAAAGTTGATAAAATTTTAGTAAAATTTTGTCAAACAAGCACTATATGTGTTAAATTCTCCGCGAAACAGTAAAACAATAATTGATTTAAATAAGCCCCTGTTTGACACCCATTTTGGGTGGAAATTTTTGTTTGGAATAGTGATTGATGAAAGATTGTGTGGTTAAAAAGTAAGGAGAATTTTGGATTTATGTATAATATTATTTTATTGATAAAATGTGTGGTTGAAATGAAAAATGAGAAATAGAATGAGAAAAGAAAATGGGTTTCAAATAGGGGCTAAATAACATTCAAAGTACAATCCAAACGTTGTTGGATCATGACATTACATATATAAATTATAACTATAATTTCGAGTTTTCATACATATCGCTTGAGGTAGTCTTCCACAGTAGTACACTTAACCTCTGGATAAAGTTTCGATGCTTCTTCTTCATCTCCTATCTTAAACCTCGTAAGGCATCCCTCATAGCACACATCATGATAATGGCTTAGTCCCACTTGCTGAGCATAATCGAGCACTGATATAAAATAATTGTACACGTGTTAGGTATTTGATGGAAATAAATCTAATCTGCGTGTGAGGAGACGTGATGAATAGGGATAATTATGTTTTGAGATCGTATCTACCTTCCATTGAGGCTAAAAAATCTTCCTTCGAGAGAGTAATCTTTTGCAGTTCTTTCCCAATAAGCTTCTCCCATGTCTGAACAACTTCTCTTTGCGAAAGGATATTTTTGGGAGGACTAATGTAGATTGTCTTGTTGAGGGTTCTTGGATCATCAATTGTTTTGATAGCATAGGTTGCTATATCATCTTCATTCACATATATTCCTNTACCTTCCATTGAGGCTAAAAAATCTTCCTTCGAGAGAGTAATCTTTTGCAGTTCTTTCCCAATAAGCTTCTCCCATGTCTGAACAACTTCTCTTTGCGAAAGGATATTTTTGGGAGGACTAATGTAGATTGTCTTGTTGAGGGTTCTTGGATCATCAATTGTTTTGATAGCATAGGTTGCTATATCATCTTCATTCACATATATTCCTGCCCAAATCAAAGACAACAAATTTTAAGAAAATAAGTCTCGTTTCGAATAAATTTAGGGTTTTGCTACGCGAATGATTTTCACCACTATGTTCGGTTCATTGCTACCTTTTTTATTGCCGTCTCCATGTATAATGACAACATCTCTAGAAGGAAGAATTTTTCCAAATTGACATAAACCTCCCAAAAAATAGCCTGCAAAGCAATTTGCAGAGACATAGGTGAAAGGAATCCCAGCCTCTTCAATTGCTTTCCTTACCACCATCTTCTCGTCAAGCGTCACCTTTCCGGGATCCATGGCCGTATCCATTAATTTTCCGGGATCCATTCCGAACTCAGACAGTAAAAATCTCTACAAAAATCGATTTCATGTGCATTTTGTGGCATTGATATAATCAGTCAGAAAAACATAATCAGGAGTCGGGGAAAGGTAAAATCCCACATTACTTAGCTACAAAAACAATAATTAGCGTTACAACAAGAAATTTTACTTTTAACGACAAAAACTTGTCTTAAAAAGCATTTCAGAAACCTATTTCGACGAAACAACCCAAAATGACTTTCGATGCCCATGAATAATATTTTGCAACCGAACACTTGTATTTGAGAAAAAAATGAATTAAGTTGATTATGTTGTCCTGAGTAATAATGTATAACAAACGTGCATAATAAGTAATGTTCTTACCTTGACATTTCCAGCCTCTTTAATAGCTTCAACAAGCTTAAGTTGAAGCAGAATCTGATGACTCCGAATATGCACGCCAGAAATCGCGCAGATTACTACGTCGACCAGCTTCACAGCCTCCACAAGACTGTTGAAATCCTTGAAAGAACCAGGTACAAGATGAGCTCCTTGCATTTTGAATGATATTATCATTTCAACTTTATCAATATCAACACCAATTTCAGGCCTATGTAAAATGTATGTTTCATGACCTTGTGCTAAACTTGCCTTAACCAATCTCCTCCCTAAGTACCCTGTACCCCCAATGATCAAAACTTTGCTTTTTCCCATCTCTCTTTCTTTATATATGTATAGATTTCTCTCTATATATATGTATATATGAAGATGTTGTGGTTTATGGGTTTGTGGCCTATTTATAGAATGTGTCATAGGGTTTCAATCTTGGTTACATACCAACTACTTAGGTCTCATGCATGTGATTATAGGTGAAACTTACAAAAGATGAATAGAACAACCAATATGGATCTTTTAATAGATGGATGTGTGTTAATTTGGTTTTGAAAGTTTGCTACAAATAGTTGAATGGTTAAATTAACTTATTTCTTTCTGGAATGCTGTTGAATTTACTTTATTTTATTACAATTAGCCCCATTTTTCATAATAAATTTTGTAAAAAGTGATTTTTTTTTCTTTATTTTTTAGAACGAGTTTGGAGAAAATAAGTTTTAATGTATGAGGTTCAAATGATTTTATGATTTAGAAGTTTTATCATTGTATTGGAGCAGTGGAAATACCCAACTTATTAAGTAACTGGTGCTAAAAAACATTATTCTTTATAAATTGGTTTATTAATTATATTAAAATCAAATATTAATTTCAACTGCACATTCATAATTATTTATTGATTATCATCCACCTATTTTATGTGATCCATTATTATTCATTACTACTCCTATTAATAAATTTACCAAGCGGAGGATAAATTTGTGCAAACAATTTTCGACCTTTAATTTTTGAAGCATTATGGTCCCTAGTGAACGGTTTTTATCCATATTCTTAAAAAGAAAAAAAAAACACATAAATCTTGCTAATTTGATTTAAGTTTTATAAAATAAAAATGATTAAACGCTTAATTTTCGGTAAATATAAATAAAATATGACTTTTTAACGATTAAATGAATGAAAATCGTCAGCTTGAATAGACAAGTGCGACAAATTTGAAAGCTCAAAGATTTGAATCCACAAAATTACATGGAATGAAATTACTACTTTTGAATTGCGAAAAATCTATTTAAATTTGTTATTCCAAAATTAACTCAAAATAATAATAATAATTATTATTATTATTAAGGAACTAAGCAAACTTGGTCAGCTCCCAGTTTGACAAAACGTACAAGTGTCGCTTGGTAAACCCTAGAGCAAAATAAGGAACTATTATTTGTTGCTTTTCTTGAAAATCAAGGTTTCTTTCTATTTATTTAATGTTGTTTGGTGTCTACTAGCTAGGATAACACACTTGTACGGCAAATCTATTTTGGCTCGCACCTGTCACTTTGCACAAATTGGAACACAAGTTAGGTTACCAACTCTAATGACTTAGCTAAAAATTATTAATCTTGACCTTCTATTAATATTTTTTTTTTATATTCTCATTACTCACAGAGATAACTAAATATTTTTTTTCACCACATTTCGATTTTTTGTTTTGCACAATAAATTTCTCCTTTTTTCAAAATTTTATTAGTAAAAGAGAATTTGTTGTGTAAACAAACGTTAGAGAACCTCCTTAAAGTCGATTACTACATGGGATACCTCTGATATTTTTTCTAAGATTTATCAAAACTTCCTTGACATGTGAATAGTAAGGCAACAACGATAAATTTGATGTTGTAGTTAGATCGATCTTTATAATACAAGAATAAAATAAACACGTTTCCCAGTATTTAATTATTTAAATTTTTAGATATTGAATAGTATTAGAGTCTAACAAAAAACTTTAAGTTCAAGTCTCATTGTAGTCGATTGTATCCCGTCATTAGACTTATCATTACAAGTAATAAAGTGATGAATTGAGTATCGTTCTCACGAGAACTGACTATCTGATTATTTTACTTTAATTAAACATGGCTCAAATTCGAAAAACGCAATTAATTATGAGATTGATTGTATTAAATATAAATATCTACGAAAATAAGCAATTAAAAGTAAGCAAACAGACTCTTTAACTTAATCAAATCACAAAAGGCACTAGTATCTCGAATCCACTATTATTATTCTACTTTTCAAAAGAGGATGAAGAATTTTCTTGCAAATGCTTTTCTTTTTCTTTTTAATAATAATTTTCATGATAAGGTACTCTAGAACATATATGTGAATGGGTTCATGAAAAGGAATAAAAGTCAAAATAAATAAATTATTTTTTGTTAGTAAATTTTAAATTGGTAATTGACTTGAATTTTGCTCAGATGTGGATAAAATATTCCCTTCAAAATGATGTGGAAAAACTCTATTTTTCTGAACATGATGGTTCAATGCAAGACTGGTACATTTTCTAGAATCACTTGAACTATTTGAACCAATTTTAATTGATCTAGTTCTAAATTGTAGATCGAGAAATAAATAGTTTTGATCTGGTTCTCGATTCTAATTAGGTATGGAAGTCAAGTGGGTTGATTCGGATATTTCAATGAAATTATTCAAGTTCATGTAATTACTAGAACCGAACTTCAACACAATTTGTGGGTTTCGATTTGTGTCTATCCATAACATTTTAAAAAAAAATCATGAGATGACCCAAAAAAAAATATTTCTATTATTTAGATGGAATAGAAGAAATAAAATGTCACCGAATACATATTTCAACAATTTCTTAATCTAGTGCAAGTGTGGTAACAAATACCATCAAATTCTAGTTGTGGCTCTACGTACGACGCCTCGAGAAGGATTCATAGGGCATCAATGCGTAAGGTGCTGTGAGGAGTTATTACAAACGAGAGAGATATGATTCAATGAATAAATTTGATTGATTAAGAAACATATTTTGAACTTTACAAACTTGCTACTTGCTAGGTGTTGCAAATATGCTACTTGTTGAGCCGAGTAAATAAATAAGAATGAATAAATTATTAAAATAAAATAAAAAAATTATAAGAAGGACATTCGATTCTAGAGTCGGGTATCCATGGTTCTGGTTCAAGAAACAAGAACCGTCTGAGACCCTTTTTCAATTAAACTTTTAACTTTTTTTTTCAATTAATTTTTTTTCAAATAATCATATACTTTCAAGTTTCAACATTATTGTCCGCCAGTCTCCTTCCGTTTGATAATAAACAATTTCGATGACATGACGAACATAATCGTGAATTATTCAAATGATCCAAAAGATCAGAGAGGAACAACTTCGTGACTATTCAAAATAAAAAGTGAAACAATTTTCGATTTTTATCAACGCATTGTCTAGCTTGTTCGTCTCCCAGGTATTTGCCGCTTTCCTTATAAAAAGGAAGGACAGCACCCACAATGGGATAACAGAACGGCAACAGCCTGTTGATTCCCCACTCTTTCTCTTCTTTTGATCCTTCGACAAAAGATATAGATATCGACTTTTCTTAGAACTAAAGTACGAACGCTAAGGAGCTGAATTCTAACAGAACTTTCCCATAAAGCCTTGCCGAGGCTATCTGCTAAAATATATTACTGAAAGTAAATGCACACGATTATAGCATTACACCATCTCATTTGTGCCTAGATAATGTCGGTTCAAACAGGAAAATACAAGGCTTTTTCAGTAAGGAACAATGGATTCTATGAGCTCTTGAAGTGGAGCCAGCTCCTTCTTGTCAATCAGCCCAAACTCCTGCATTCGAAACATTCAAAGAAAATTTAAAAAGGTTTCGCGACAATTGTAAATGGCTGAGGGCTCGACCTCACCACGGGACTGAAATGGTATGACCAGTCTTATTTACCCTCTTTTTTATGTTAAGCACAAAGAAGGAAATGATAAAGACACTACTACTTTTAAAAATATTCAAAGTCTGAGAAAGGAGCAGTGTGAAAAGATTACGAAAAAAGAAAAAATTTAGCTCCCAAGAATCGAACAACTTACACAGGTAAACAGTATAAAATGCTTGAAGCAGGTATTTAGATGAGCCTCCTCCTTAAGACTCACAATCTTCTGAAAATGAGAGTGATATATATGTGCATATACACGGAACAGGCGTTTGAATATAGTCTTCACAACGTCCCTGAAGTTGGAAGGAAATGGCGTGCCTACAAATACTATATTCATTAATATGGTGTGCCAATATATAATACAGATGACTATCTTATACTCCATAAAACACGTAACGAAACACACTTGGAAGCAGTTCAATTCTTACCAAGCTTTTGAGGAAATATCGATTCATCATCCAACTGGGTTTCGATCCAGTCCATCAAGTACTCGACATATTTAGGAGCTGAAACCTCGATGGGTTTCTTGATTTGTACACCGTCTGCCCATCTGTACTCATACCTGCCAAAAAAATCCAAGAGTTCAGTTATCAGTAGCATTTCTTTTTAAATTACAAATTCGTTAAAAATCTAAGCAGAATTAATGAAATTCCATAAATTATACTCTGAACAGTTGGAAGTAGGATTCTCCTAAAAGTGAATATAAAAGCAATCATGATCATTATTCAAAAACCTTAAAACTTGTCCATGCCTGAGGTGCACAAGGCAAGCTCCTTCACTAGTGCTAAACTTACTAGTCGGATATCACTTGTTCTTTAACTTTGGGATGTATTTTTCGGGTTTCTTTACCTTTCCCTAGGTTGGTTTTGCAACAGAAAAAAGTTTAAAAAACAAAAATGAATAAAATCTACGAGAAAGCTGTGAATATTTGTAGTTTAACTTTTGTCCTATTAAATAGAAATTTCATTATAGAAATTCCTCTATCAACTGGTAAGATGCTTGGATATTCGAACCAACACATCTTTCTCTATTTTACCCCTTCCAACGTGATAATGAACATATTGAATGGCTACTCTGTGAAAGTAAAATCAAGTAATAATTACTCAGACATACTTGGGGCCAGCAGACATTGTTGGACAGTTTTCTGGCGTACAGAACTCTGTAAGGGTTCCATATAGCAGATTAACCTGGTTGAAGAAATCAACAGCTGGAAATTGAAAATAAAGTTTCAGTTTAAGTCCTGGGAGGAAATTCTTGTAGCATACAAGCAAAAGAAAAAATGGATATGCCTAGGACTGGTATGCATCAGTAACATCGATTATATACAGTAATGGTGTGTAATTTTTGAATTTACATACATTCTTTCACGTGCATTTCATGCTTTTTATATCCTCATTGTTTAGAAGTTATTCCTTATCGGTGGAAAGACAACCAACTTCCTTCGAAAGTTTTGATTACTTATTTTCATATGCACCTTTATTTTATTTTATTTTTTTGCACAAATTCCATGAAATTTGGATACGATGGACTTCAAGAAATAGAAGGGGAGGAAAAGAGAAGAGAATGGGTCGTTCCATAGGTCACAATAAGCAATATGAAAACCGGCCTAGACATTGAACTGTAAAGCTAAAGGATCAAGGATCTACTCCGAACCGAGGTCGATCCAGTTGTAATAAATAAAAAAAATTTATACACCACAAAAATAAGTTAATTTTTCATATTAACTAATTTTATATAAAAGGGGAGGAAAGGAGAAGAGAATGGGTCGTTCCATAGGTTACAATAAGCAATATGTAAACCAACCCAGACATTGACCCGTAAAGCTAAAGAATCAAGGATCTACTCCGAACCGAGGTCGATCAAGTTGTAATAAATAAAAAAAATTATACACCACAAAAAGAAGTTCATTTTTCATATTAACTAATATTATATAGACAAAAGCACCTAATAATAATTAAATTTCGGTACATATAAATTCGACGGATGGTGAAGTGCTTAATAATTTTATATTGTTAGTGTGTAATGAAATTAAAATTAAATAAGAAAGATAGAGTAAATTGAAATAGGAAAAAATTAAATTGACGAGATAATAATTTTTTTGGGCTCGGTCCTCTTTCACATCTTTTCAAATAACAACATTAACTATAATTGCAACAACACACCTTTTTATAATAACCAAAAAATATGCCATTTTCTTTTTTCTTTTTATAGCACTTCTACCTTTTAAGTCGTTCAAATTTTATAATTAAAAAATTAGTTTCATAAAAGTGCTTTACAACAATATTTTCTTAAACTCAATACTAGGGCGTATCTTTTTTTTTTTTTTTACCCCACATTTGATTCTTCTTCCACAGCGTTGAAGATATAGGATATAAATGAGCCAGCCAACATATGGACAAATAACTTTTCTCAGCCTTCACATGCCTTAGGCTGGAAGTTGTAAAATTATTTTTTAAGTAACCAAGCCAACCAGCAGAACCGGTGAAACCGGTCCTGGGTCAGCCAGTTAGCTGTTGGACAGACCAATTGGCTGGTTTTTAAGCATTAAGTCAAGTGTTCATAACGTTGATAAAAAATGAAGTGATCAATACATTGTGAATCCAAGTATATATCAGTTACACCAATGTGTTGCTTCGTGCACATACACTAACACATGGGCATTCACACACATATAGATAGTTAGAGAAACAATACTATTGACGGCAAGCCATTCGTTGATATCTTCTCCAGGTGGTAGCCGTACAGCTTCTCTCAAATTTCCACTGCCTAAAGTTGCATCGATATGCTTTCTTAGTTGTGCCCCCTGCAACACAAAAAAAAGAGAGTCAAATTTAAGGATTAAGAATTCAGTATGTCTTAAAAATGATTTGTAAAGTAAAGGTTTTCGCATGTAGAATATGGAAATAAGGGCAATCAAATTAGCTAACCCAAGAAGAAAAAAATGTGGGCATATCCATCATTCTTTAGAGGAGGTGAATCAAGGAAGATGAATTAATAGCAAACTGGTTGTACAATATCATTTCAGGTCATAATCTTAAATAGGCATCCAAACTTCGAATTCTCAGCCTTATCAGCAGTAATAAATGCTAACGTGTTGACCCGTATAATAAACACACTTTTCCACCAAACAGCAGTTAAAACAAGTTCTGGTTACATGAATTTACAACAATAGTCCATCAACTTATTGGAAAGGACTCGCTCATAGTTCATTTCCTCGATCATTTTCAATGAAACTTAGAACATAGCTTCAGTGCTTCCTCAAAATATGGTAAGTCATCAATAACTGCTACTTTCTCAACCACCAGGAAGATGTTGAGCAAGATGACAGAACAGAGTACTAATGTGGTTTTTAACAATGTTTTGAAAACCATCACATGCATCGACCTGGACAAATTTAAGGGTCAAACTTCGAACCGGGATCGAACCAGTGATAAAAAAAAAAATCAAAAAGTTAATTATATAAATATATAATGGAATAAATTCAACAGCAATTACGATTAAATACTGTAGAATAATGTGCAAAATTAATGAAATAAATTCGATAACAATTGCTATTAAATACTGTAGTAGGTAAAATTTAACATACTACAGTAATTGTCAACTAATGTTAGTTTCATGTTAATTTCATCATTATTGAAGAGTGGGAAGTCAAAAAAGTCCATACAAGTGTATTTGTTCTCTCTCAAATTGGTTAATAGCAACAGTGTATATTTTATTAAGTAGATTTTTTCCTCTCCCCAACATTCATTATCTTTATTCTTCATACAATAAGTATTAAGAATCACAGATCTCATTTCACATTTGTTCGCCGATGAAGGCACCGGTGAAGGCGACCTTCCCTTTCCTTTTTATCCCTTTCTCGTCACTTCTTGACCACTTTTTCCCCTTCTCTAAACAATTCTTTCACTGTTTTTGCTTCAAAAGATAACCGGCCAATTCGGTTAACCCATATCCAGGTTTACTGGTTCGCATTTAACCGACTGGGTGAGCGGGGTTTACACCAGTTATTTAATAAACGGTTTTTGGTTTTTGAGCTCTATCGGACCGGTAACCGGGCTTTCCAATCGAACCGGCCAGTCTGTTCCGATTTTCATAACACTGATTTTTAGCGGAAAATTTAAGATTGCAGCAAAGAACAAGAAGCTTAACTTCACAAAAAGGCAGTAATAGGAAAACAGCATAAAAATTGGAAGAACGCAAGCGGGGACACGTCTCTTTAGTATAGGAAAAAAAGCACCTTACTGCCTGATGGTGCGTTTTTCTTTGGTCGGAATGTTCTTTGATTCCTGCTTCAGAAATTACAAATCAAGCTATATAGGTCATTGATGAACACAGTGGTAAAGCTTTTCAAGCATTTTCGCCAATTAATGCTACTGCAAACATATAATTTGGGGGTTTGTAACAATATTGGAGCTACAAATAACGAATGCATTCAACGAAATCCACTATCACAGGTATACACGTTTCAATACTTTTATGTCCTACATTTATCAGCCAGATCCCTCTGCCATCCATTGGAACATAGCCGTGTAAAGTACCAGACTAAACAGTTCTTATGTACTTCTAAACCATAGAGCAATACACAAACCACCTCATGTTGTTTGACGCACTTTGAAAAATGGAATCACTATCTGACTCTAGTTTCCAAAACTACCCTACTTAGAAACAAACCAGTGTTTTAAAAAGAATAAATCAGTTATAGATGTTTTGCATCTGTAAGGCAGGCATCAACCCCAAAATAGACCAATTCAATAAAAGACGCATAATAAACCAAAAATCACCTTAGAAAACCATAATAAAACTGTGCAACAAAATTGAAAGCCTAATTAGAAACTATAAACATAAATGAATCGACAATGTAACAAATAATAAATACAAAGTACTAGTAATCACAAAACAAGAACGTTGATCCCAATTCCCAAGTATAACTTAAAGTCGAAGACAAGTACATAGCGTGCATTTCAGTGCACGAGTAAAGGAGAGGGGTGCATAGGATCTTCAGTAATCTCCAATTCTTTTCATTTAGTCCCCCTGTTTGGGCTCCAATAAAAATAAATGTTGGGGGAAAATGTGTTGATAAAATGAATTTTCGGAGAATGTGGAGCATAAAAATAAGAAAAAAATTAGGGTTTACGTGTAATATTATTTTATTGGAGAATGTGTAGTTCAAAATAAGAAAGAGCAAAATATATTTTTTAAGAAATGGAGCCCAATCAGGGGCTTAATGTTATACAATTGGGTTGTGTTCCAAACTACGCTGCAATCCTTCATAACATTGCAGGTTATGACAAAACCAGCAGAAAAGGTTTAGGCCAGTAATACAACAATCTAGCAAGGGCAAGACTTAGGGCACACCTTAGTCCTTGCCCTCGAGTCTCAATTAGTCAAGGACCTCAAGGTGCAAGCCGACAAGGAGAGCCTAAAGCATAAGCTTTGACGACACTAATGAATGCCTCATACAAGGAGTGCCTCGAAGCAGGCGACTGTTCTGAATTCATTAAAATTCAAAAAATGTAAATAAATAAATTGATAGTAACCTTAACCAATCCAATAATCAAGTTTAAGATCATTAAACAATTTAACCAACTTTGTTCATGTTTCTTTAGTTGGACTCGTCCTAGTAAATGAATAGGTCTTATGAAACGAGCAGGAGTTAGCTAGGGAGTCAATCATAAATGAAATGACACTTTTGTGTTCAAATATGTTAAAAAGTAAGCAACAATATACACTCTCTCAGATATAAATATCGGCATATCATATGAGGTGTCCATTCCTTTGATGGAAAATTCATTTCAAATGCATGTAGAATAGCGGGTCCATCGTCCTTGGCGTTCAAATCACGCAACATAAGTTGGTGATGATTTATGTGTTATTTGGTAAAGAAATAACAAAGAGGTATGCTTGTAGAACATGAGAGTGGAACCTAAAGGGTGAAACAAAAGTAAATTAAGGATAGTTTTAAAATTGGAGTACAGATGGATTTAATAACTTGATATGGGAAAAGATAGCTAGATGCATTAGAAGCCCTAAAGAGCATATTAAAAGAATTACCAGTAGAAGGATATCTAATGAACAAATGTGACGTGGAGGGATTTGAGCATTTTCGTCATCTCCTCCGCCACACTAATTTATCGTGTAAGTTGTTGATCTAGTTGAGTATTACGGTGTAGGAAGCCAGCAATTTGAACGCAAACTAGATTAAAAGTAGGAGTTGAGGGCACTGCATGTAAAGAATTATTGTTGTTTAATTTGAACCTATGATGCACCGACATGGATACGTGTGTCCAAAATAACACGTGTCAGATACGTTGACATGCGATTTTTCAAAAAAGTACTGACACGACACGTCGTTGACACGTTAATTAAATTTTTTAAAATTCTTTATTTATATAGTATAAATTTAGTTTTATTCTTGTTATTATTTTTTCTTATTGAAATATTTTTAACTATGAGTACATATTTTAGTTAAAAATATATAATATTTCAAATAAGAAAAGATAAATGATCACCGTAGTGTTGAACACGGATACACTACCCTAGTTGAAGTATCAGTGCTAAAAAGAGATTTTAACAAGTTTTGTTGATCCGGAAAATGTTGTACAAGTTAATCCTGCACCAATAGGACAAGTGATAAGGCCCATTGAGTATGATTGGATTGGTAATAAAAAAATATGATTGCATTCATTCGATCACGTAGTAGCGCTAAGGAATGAATATCTCATTACTTCCAATTTATCTGATGCGGGAATATGTTCCTCGAGAATATTAGTGCCTCACATGAAACTAATCTGCAATATGCTATAGTTCAAAAATAAATAAGCAATCATATGTAAACAGCCGCAGTGGAAGCATTTAATAGGGACAATAACCACTGTGAAACATTCGATCATAAATATAACTAATTAACGGGAACATACCCACTGACAGAAGATCATGGCTCCACCAATATATGCCATATAAACCAATAAAACAATTTTCAATCCCTCTTCTGATCCCGTTTTCCAATCATCTAATCAAATCATATTCTACAGATTTGAACTTACATCTTGCAATAATATTTCCTCGCAACACACAATCAAATCCTATGTTCATATTTATCTTTAAATGGATAACAAACTGAGTAAATTCTCAACCCTTCGTTAGATCTCTCGATCACCATGATCTCTAATAAAAATTCATTATTTGGTACAACAATTCATATTATATCTTAAAATCTAATAACATCACATAACCAAAGAATATACAAAGAACCCGGATGAAAAAATCAACAAAAACAACAGATCTGACACAAGGCAATCATTTAACAAGAAAATCATGCCCAGATAAAAGGGTTCTGAGAAAATTACCTGCCAATGCCAAAAAGACTCATTTTTCTTCACAAAGGAGCGGAGAGAGAGGGAATTATTTATTATGGAAAGTCGAAATGTTTATGCGGGCAGTACAAATATTAGTGGAAGCGTCGAAAAAAGCTGTCGAGCACTGACTTGGCATCTCGATGTAATAAACGGAGTGGGGTTGAAATAAAAGGGTCTTATTCCCATTCTTTTGCTAGTAAAGTAGAAGCGGATTATGGCACGTGGCTTGCTGGAAATACTTTTGGGAGAATTTTCTTATTTTTTAGGAAAAATTGCAGTGGAGATTCCAAACCGTTTATTTTGTTGCAGAGTACACCTTAATCTTTTGCGACCGTAGTTCCAAACATTTCACTTTAATGGCATTCGTAGTCCATATAACAGATTCCATCCAGAATTCGGTGAGTCAACACTAAAATTAAAACTTTGACGCTAATTGACAAATTAAGCTCCCGTTTGGGAGGGATTTACTCAAGATTTGAAGCAATTTTATGTCAGTTAGCAACTCCAAAGTGGGTCTCATTGCTGCCGTGTTTTTACTGCCATCATTTGAAATTATCACCTAAAAATGATAAAAAAAATATATATTACCATTTTTATTACTTTGAATTACTTATACGGAGATGCTATTAGTACATAGCATTTTCAATACTTCACATAAGGGTCACATGGAGGTCCCTATTGGAGGGACGCCTAGACCCACATGCGCCTCTCCAATAGAGGATCTCCATGTGACCCTTATGTAAAGCATTATGATATTTGCTATATATCCATAGCATTTTCCTATTTATACACATGCCTTTCAACAACCATAATTGATTATTCTTAAAGGATATATTTGAAAATGATGATAATTTATTGGAAAGATAGCCAAAAGCAACATCTACAATGGGACCCACTTTTAAGTTAATTGACATGAAGAATATATCCTAAAAAAGAAAATATTTTTTCTTAATTTGAGAAGAATAAAAACTTACTCCTTCAAAAGAAAATGTTTTCCTTTAAAACGAGGAAAATTAGGCATAATTTTAAAATTTGGGAAATATTTTTTATGAAAAAAAATAGAAATCAAACACTTCAAAGTAGAAATTTGAATGAAAAAATGTTATTTTTTTATAGAAAATAAATGTAATCAAATACACCATAAAAATCTCTCCATCTAAATGAAGGGAAAAATTAGATGTGGCAATCAAGTTGATCGGCTCGCCGAAAACGAGCCTGAGCACGAGTCGGGCTGAGCAGGCCGGCTCGTTTATCTAATAAATTTTTTTTTTAAATAGTGACCGGAACGGTCTTTTTTTTTTTTTTTCATTTTTCTAAATTTCTTCTCCTATAAATATCCACTCATTACAACATTTTTCCCCACCAAACTTACTATCAATATCAATTATTTCTCATTCTCTACTCTACTATCTACAATTTACAAATCAATATCAA
>CAIGRN010013298.1:0-12735 GCA_903798345.1 Fraxinus anomala
ATTTACCATTTCCAATCTCATCCTACAATATTTACAATAATACAGATTTAAGTAAATCAATTGCACGATTATTTAGAATCGTAGATTGCAGCTCAAAATTTTTCAAGATAGGTAATTTACCTTAACTGGCCCTGAGGGCGGTGTGAGATTCGTTGAGTTTGAGAAACGAGTAATCTCCTGTTGTGCTCACAAAGTTTTCAAGCAGGTATCTTGTGAAGCCAGTTAAGGTTTACATCTTCTTTTACCACAACAATCTCCAATTTATCCAGATTATCCTTGTAGAATTTCCATAAATAAGCTATTTCATCGTCACATATCACACGTTCTAACTGCACAAGATCCATTACAGAAGGCGGCAGCTCAGATAAAGCTGTGCAACCCATCATGTGTATTCTTCGCAGCCCACATAAGTCGCCTAGCCGCTCTGGCAAGTGGTCCATTTCTACACAGTCTGACAGATCAAGGAACTTCAATTCTCGGAGTACAGAAATTGATTCCGGTAACTCTAAAAGTTTTGTACAAGACTGAAGCCTTAGAACTTCTAAATTTGTCAGATTTCCCAGTTCTGGAGGAAGAGTAACCAACTCTTGACAGTATCTCAAGCTGATCTTCTTAAGATGGATAAGGCCACAAACCCATGCTGGTATTTCAACTAAATCGTCACAGTACTCGATATTTATCTCGTTGAGATTTGGCCATGTATTGGAGATTGAAATTGTGCATTCTTCGAATGCCTTCCCAATCTCACACATGATCATGGATATTTTCTGCAATTTTTTTAGCTGCAGTATGGAAGTGGCAATAGAGGGGATGGAAATATTCTCCAACCTAAGTCCCTTTAGATTGTTTAACTGACTAGGAAGTGGAAAGTTTTCTAGGTATGCTCGGGTAAAACCATAATTCGTCACTAATAGAACTGTCAGGCGGCTCATTCTCTCCATGAATTCAGGTAAGGTGTAGAATTTGATTTGAAAGTTCAGTATTAAAATCTTAACATCAGGTATTTGCACGTTAGACCAGTTTGAGGAGAATGCATTATCTGTAAAAAAGAGAGTATCAACATAACATATCTATAATTGAAAGGGAGAATAAGAAAGATTACTAACCTGTAGTGATAGACAGAATGCGGGCATTGATGGGTTGCTGCTTCGGATCAGTTAGCCACTCCGGGAAGGCATTCCCATTTATTTCCACAATGAGTCGCTCTCTCTCTTCTATGGAACCTTGTCTACTTTGGTGGATAGCCAACTCCCTCAGAAGATCATGTTGCATTACAAAATGCTCTTTGCAGTAGTCAATGGCATCCTGATCATCTTTTCTGCATACGAGAATGAGATATGTTGATCATTGGAAATTTGTTAAAGAAACCTAGATTAACTATTATATCCAATAATTGCCAATAAAATGATTTGCATTTGGACATATTCTAAGACAATGCTATTATGAGGAACAGTAGTTGCTGTAGCACCCGAAATTCTAAGATACACCCTCTTATCTAATTATGCATAAATATTTGACCTTTAGCAACGTTATTAATGTGAGAAAGGAAGTGAAGGGAAAAAGAATATCCGGCACAACAATATGAACTAGACAGTAACATCATTATATTACCAACAAAAAATATTAAACAGAGAAGCAATATCAATGAAACACTAGTGCTCCGCTGGATAATTCGTGTATTTTTCATTCATCTCTACCAAGAAGCAAATTCACTTGAACACTAAATCCTCTATTTTTGTCATAATTCCGCTTTTTTATTTTTCCTTTTTTCTACACTCGAAAGGATCGGGATGAGGGCAAAGGATGGATCATATTAACTGCCTAAAAGTCATGTAGGTAGCCTTGCAGCCACATTATCTAAGTTCAGTTCACATGCTTCTTGCACTTCTCTTTTTTTTTTGTAGCATATTAACATGGATAATTCTATTCCACTTTCCAATTGTCTCAGATCGTCTTCATCTCTAGAGACTAACCATTTTGCATAACTCTCTCACATTCACTTTTTGCTTGTCATAACGACAATCACATGTGCAGATGAACATCGACTCTCCAAATGTAGTTTGATCCTCTAAAGATGAAATGGAAGGTACAAACCTGACAAGAGTAAGATTAACCAGATTTCTGTTTGAGAGTTCAAGGAGATAGATAAGGGTATACATGCCACCTTCATCTAGGTTGTACAGTTCAACCCACATATCCATAAGAGCTGCAGCAGGGATCCTTTGATCTTCAGGAAATAAACCTAGATCCAAGAAACAATTCTTGAGGACTGCCATTCCATCCAAGGCATCTAAGCTGGTTTTGAGACGACTAAGCAAAACCGTGTTGGTATCGTAAATGGACCCTTGGGACCAATTTTGAACTGTACTTATCCACTTCACCTCAGGCTGCCTATAGAGTGACCTGCCTACAACTGTAAGGGCCAATGGAGATCCTGAGCAACCTCTGACCACCTGCCATGAGATTCCAAGAGCAACATCAATTAAGTGAATAAATTTCTAAAAATCCGTTGAAATTTGTTTACATCTTATCCGCTTAAAAAAATAAATAAATAAATTACATCTTAGTCTAACCAAATGAGTTTCGACATGAAAAACTGTCACTCTACGTGTAGTTTAATGTTTTGGGTAGAGTAAAATGCTATAATAATATGATAGAAAATTAAGCCACATACAGAAAAATGAACTGAGTTCAATATTGATGTCTCTTGTAGACTGCTCTAAAGATGCATTTTACCAGAGATAATGCTTTTACCTCTTCTACAAGATGTTTTTGCACAGTGCAGATCCCATCTTTGAAGGCATAATGATGAAATAGAGTCATTGCATCTTGATGATTCAACATATTCAATTTATAAGTCCATTCAAATTGTGGAAAAACAAATCTTGATGTAACCAAAATTTTATATCCACGTATTGGAAGAAGGAACTGATCAATGAGTGACTCGGATCCTGACCACATATCGTCCAGGACTAATAGTATGGGAGCTGGTCCTACTTGCCGCAGGAAAAACTGTTCTAGTTGGCACATTGCATCTTCATCACTTTGAAAGATAGGCATCTGCTGGTTTTTGTTACTCTGAAATACTTTTTGAACCATTAACTGGAGGTTAGGTGCCCTTGAGACTGTCTGAAAGAAGATATTATTCCTGTATATACCTATGCATAACATGAGATATCAAGATACAAGATCATAAAGGAAAGTATTACCAAAGTTCAAGACATAAGATTCTGTCAGTGATACACTATAGCAATAATCATGTATATCTTTACAATTTGACGAGTTTTACAGGGAAATGTACAGAATTCAACTTAGCAGATTTTCATTGGGTGTTGGGCAAGAAAAAAAACTGCCATACAAGTGTTGCCATAAAGCTGTATGGACAGTTAATTTGTACAAGAATAATGCTGCTTGAACAGGGTTAGGTGACCGGGTTTTTGATGGGTGTTGTGTTAGCGGCACTTGCGTGGCTTTTTTTTCTTTTTACAAACTGTCCAATGAAACGTTGACAAGTGCTCCCCTCTTTTTAATCCCTACCACTCACCCTGTTTGTATAGTACTCATTTGTACAAGTAACTTAACTGTTACAATTTATGCATTATTCAAAGACAAGCAAGAGTAGTTCGATGGAGGTAGCCCAAAACGAAGAACAAGTATAGACTACTCTAAAGATTAATCTGAACAATTTTGATTCCTTCCGCGAACAAAGGACTATTTCGTTTTTGTTCTTGTTCAAACAATCTTCTTGTAATTTCTTGTTCTTATAAAGTTTAAAGAGCGCTTCACAAGAAAAGAAGCACCAAACTCTTAATAGACCACTCTTTCCCATTAAGCAGATAGCAAGTATTCTAAAAATAAAAAATGCCAATTAGAACGAGAAAGAGTAACAAAAATCAAGGATCCTTAGAGCTCGTTTGGCAAAGCTTTTAATATTAAACAAGGATCCTGCCAAACAGGTCCTTAATATTAAACTCAGTGATCACCTTTAATTTCATCATCATTACAAAGCAATTTCGCCAGCGTAGTCTTGCCGCAGCCACCAGGAGCCGAGAGTACAACAATTGGCACTCCATCCTTTAGCAGCATCCCCTTCAGTTCCTGAAGCTGCGGGTCTAATCCAACCACAAAATCTGGAACGCCCGGAACGCCACACCAACCTGAGAACCCCAATTTTTTGATTAATAAAACCACCATGTTAGTGAAGTTTTATTTATATTCACAAACTAAGTACAATTTAGGAGGGAGAATAATACCTGAAAACCCATTTGAGTTGACACTACGACCGTTATCTTGGATAGAAATTATTTTATCCATTTTCTCCTCGAGAACTTTTACTCCCACAGCAACAACTTTGCCATCTCTAGATAACTCAGCCTGCACATTTATCTGGAAAAACAAAAGCAACGAGGCTTCATATTTTTCCAATTTCTTCGCATACGAATACTTCTTGATCGCATTCCACCATTTGATTTCCATGCACTTGCGGACGAGATTTTCGCCTTTTCTGAACAGATTAGCGAGCTCCTCTGCTCCCTGTTGTCGCCAGTTCAGCACTCTGTTTAGGTTCTCTATATCCTCGACAAATGGTTTGATCGAAATCAGAGTCGATTTTAAGTGGTCGAGTTCAGAATTGAAACTTGCTACTTTAATTGTTACGTCTAATACAGCTTGCATTAGAAGATCAAAAGCTACACCTACAGCACCCCCTCCAAGCAAATCCGCCATTTATGCGCAGAAGGGAGCCTTAATTGAAACCTGTTATGGGAATTGAAAGGAAGGAGATGCTGATGAAAGATAAATTATATAATCAAGAAAACCTTTAGCAGCATGGACGTTTTCACGTGTTCTCCATTTTAAAGCAATGTTTGCCTAAGCTTAAAAGCGGATCAAAATTACTTTTAAGTAACTTAAATTTGACTTTGTAGTTTGTTTTGGTCACGAGGACAAATGCCCAATTATGGTAATTTCCTTTTTGAGATATTGGTTGTGAATTTGACATTCAATTCCCCTTGCACGATCTTAATTCATTGGTAACAAAATGTGACCTTTTAAGTTATAATTTTCAATACAACTACTCTATTTAGACTAGTCGATGTTCATTGTAATTATGTATTCGTTAGATGTGGCCTCAATTTTCTTGTTACTATGATCTTTAATTACTAGTTTTTAAAATTTGAGATATGATGAATGCATTTCTAATTGTTGAAAATTGCGAGTTGAAAATTTATGATTGTGACTTATATTTTTGCCTTAATTTATTATAAATAATGTATTTGAGTCACATTATTTTTAAAAAATATATTTTGAAATAGTAAATTGATGGAGAATGTGTTGTTAAAAAAGAAGGAAAAATTATTGATGTGATGAAAAATATTATTTTATTAAAAAAAGTGTGAATAAAAATAAATAGAAGAATAAAAATTAAAATATTAATATGAGTCAAACAATACAACAAGCATTTTGTAAGTATACAATCATACGATAGCCTATAGGCCACATGGGCCCCGACCATTATTGTCCTTGTAAGTTAAGGGAAGTATTTTTTTCCCCTAACAAAATCGATACATAACACAGATCTCATTATTTTTTAAAATACGTTTCTTTTCTTTTTAATTACACGTTTTTTAATAAAATAATATTATATGTAAATTTATTTATTTTTATTTTTTTAATCATTTATTATTCATTAATCTACTATTTAAAAATATATTTTTTTATTAAAAATGGAGCTCAAACATGCGATAATTTCCAATTTTAAAGTGTACACAGCAACCCAATGAATGAGTATAACTTTCTGTGTTGTCAATTTAGTGTTGTATTATTGAGATGTAACGAGTCCCATTTTTGCTGTCGGCATGGGACCTTTATTGATTCTTATTAATTAATTCATTCACTCACTTAGGGTCTACTTGTTTCCTGCTTTTTAATATGTTGACATAAATGATTTTCTAGAAGTGCTGGCTAGAATAATTTTTAGATGAAGCCAGTTTAAGATAACTTCTACATAAAGATCTTCTACAAGAAATACAAACAAAACATGAGTGCTACGGAACGGATGTTGGCGATATCGTATAGTGAAATAGTTGTTGATTAAATGACAAAGTAATATTTTAAATTTAATTCACGTAATTAAACTCTATGAAATTGAAACCAAAAAAAAAAAAAAAAACGATGAAAAAAGAGAAAATGAATTTCGAGGCAAGTGATTAACATGTTTCCTTAGGACAAAATTGTCGTTCAACGGTGCTAACGGATTACGGCTCTTGTAACAGATACAATTTGTAGTAGAGGCACTTCAAATCACAAGAAACGGAGAACTCGAACGAAATTCTTCTATCTACAAGAAGATGATTTTGGAATATTTTTTTGGAGAGTTTTTAATGTAATACTCAATGCAAATTATATAAGATGCATAATGTACATCCAAAGTGTTCTATTTATAGAAGAAGAGGGATTGTGAGTTCTCCTCCCAACCTCAGCAATCTTCATGAATGGAAGCATCTTTTGCTGTCGCTCGAGCAACAGTGACACCTATTCAACAGAACATTTCTCGCTCGCCTGTCGCTCGAGCCCTAGGCGAGCTATGGAGTTATACATTTTTCCTAGCTAATTTTTCCTTTTTATTTATCTAACTTTGAACCACAGTTTTTCATTCATTCGGAATTGGATTTGAGATTTCAAATATACCACGACAATCTATTCAACGAGTAGAACAAATTAGTATATTTATATTTATAATTTAACTATTGGATCAAGTCCGAATACTTGACCAAAGTTGATATAAAGTCACTTTTAAAGTTGTATGTTTAACTAAATTTTCATTCCCTAAACCAAATTCCAACAACGGACGTTTAGACTGCTTTGTAAAAATGTATTTTCTAAATAATAGTTTAAGTTCTTAAATAAGGTGTTTTACTATGATATCGGTAATAAATATCTTTAATTCTGAATTTCGTTGCATCTATTTATAAAAATTGTAAACTTTCATATATTAATGATACTGAGCCATGCCACTCTTTCTTGGCTACAATGCACGATATTTTCATATATATATACTTATCTTTTGGTGAAGGGATATGTCTTTTGAAAAGTGAATGAGAAACAGGTGAAAATATTCGAGTCTTGCAAAACACTATTGTGAAATCCACAATGTGGGAATAGGATTCTTTTGATTATTTTTTCACCCATTTGTCTTTTCAAGAGATGAAATGTGATCGTCACAAGTTTAGTTAAAAACATAGAAGGATATCTTATCTATTAAAAAATTATGTGAACCAATTCTGTAAGTGTAGCATTGTCCTTATCATTATGATGATAGAATATCGATGATATAGCAATTTATGTAAATAATGAGATTGAACAATTCAATTTTTATGAAAGAGAGATGAGAGAGAGAAATGTTAGTGATAATGAATTGTTATATCACAGATATTTCATAATCATGATGATAAATAGCATTACTCTTATCAAAATTCTAAAACGAGCACAATTTCTTTAAATGCATAGATGGCCGCAAAATTTTAACAAATGACATTTACATGTTATGATACTACGATGAATTACTATATTTAAAAGCATAAGTTATTAAAATTTTGCATGTATTTCATTTAAATCTCCTCTAAAATTATGCGTGTACACTAATGTACTAATATTATTCACGTGCGTTTGAGCCACATTATTTTGAAAGAATGTATTTTGAAATAGTAGATTGATGGAGAATGTGTGGTTAAAAAAGAAAGAAAAATTATTGATATGATGAAAAATATTATTTTATTAAAAAATATATTATTAAAAATGAGTAAAAGAATGAAAATGAGCATGTCGCTTAAATATGGGCCACAGAGTAGGACGCCTTTTGAGTTGCCATGCAGCATTGAATTGATTCCAGCTAATGAATTATTTTCAATGGATCTGATGTTTCCTGTCTTTTGCATTTAAAATATTGACTAGACTTTGGTCTTTTAACACGAATTATTAAGTGCAATGATGAATTGACGAATTCGACATGTTTTTTTATTTGTTTATTGACTTAGTTTTTGTTTATTGACTTGGTTTTTGTTCTCTTTCTGAGTATGATCTTCATCTTCCTTAGCGAAGCAAGAAACGTCATTGATGGAAGCTTCTCAACTATATTAGTTTTTGTTGGAGATATAAACTCCTTGTTTGACAAATTTTTTTGAGATTATAAATTGGTGAAACTCGTAAAATATGGTAAAAAAAATTGATAAATATTATTGGTAGTGTGATTAAAAAAATAAAGTTTGAATTGACTACAATGAAGCATACGTTCAGTCGTTACTAAAAAATTATAATATTAGGGATAAAGACTTATTGCATTTAAAATATTGACTAGACCTTGGTCATTTTACACGAATTATTAATTGCAACGATGAATTGACCAATTCGACATTTTTTTTATTTCTTTATTGACTTGGTTTTTGTCAATTTTCTTCCCCACCTACGCACCCACCCACCCCCTCACTTCACTTTCTTCACTTTCTTAAAAGAAATTAATTGCATCCTATTTGAGATATAATGACAAACTTTTTGGAGATTAAAAAATTGATAAAATTATTGATCCAACTAAATGTATGATAAAAAACAAAAAAAATTAATTGACGGTAATGAAGCACACGATCCATCTTTTTAAAAAAATTATAATATGAGGGATAGAGATTTATTGAATTTAAAATATTGACTAGAACTTGGTCTTTTTTACGCGAATTATTAATCGCAGTGATGAATTGATGAATACGACATTTTTTATTTCTTTATTGATTTGGTTTTTGTCCCTTTCCGTTCAAATCCTTTCCTTTTTGATTTGTAACCTAATCATGCATTGTGATGCAACATGTGTTGGGATTTGGAAATTTTGAAATTATGAGCCATGGGCCAAAGAATAAATATTCTAAGGTTCATACTCCTTTTCACTCAAGTAAATTACCATGAAACTTAAATAGTTGGAGATTCAACGATATCTATTCGGACATTCGCCACTTCACTATCTTATGGTTCATATTACTTTTGATGAGCTTTCCCATTTAAAGTGATGTTTTTGCCTTAGTAATAATAATATATCACTAAATCAACAACGTATGTACATGCATGACAAGTTATGCGGTTGTCAACTAAGCAAAATGTCGTGCAAGCATTATCAAGAAACCGCACCCGAATAGGAACATGTCGCCTCTCTTCCATCTATTACTGAGGTGATGAGAGCACATTCCACCAACTCGTTGACAAATTTCTCCCAGATGATGAAGGATTATAGTTTCAATTGTTTATGAGAGTCTGATGTCGAAATCTAATAGGCCGGGATCCTGGAGAGTTCACTGCTAATATCTGTTGAGAAATTGTGTTCAAAATCAATAAAATGTATATGAAATGATAAAATGAGAAACTGGCAAATTGTGCAAATTCTTGACCTATGCGACTGCATAGGCCATCATCAAGGACTTCAAGTCCCTGTTCTGGATCCTCTATGCGGTCTATGCGATCGCATAGAGCAGTGTTTTTGGCCATTGGAGGCCGATTTTGACAGTTTAATTTTTGAATTTAGTGGCTTTTCATTTGTTATTTGGCATTATTTCGTGTTTCTGATCAAGGCCTATATATAGGAGATTCATGTTCAAAATTAAATATATGAAAAACACTTAAGATCCATATATCATTTCAACATCAAAGATCAAAATCTGATTCTTTATCATATTCATAAATTTCTTTAGTGTTCTCAAGTTTTGATGAATTACACTTAGTGCTTGAGTGTTAATTCATTACAAGGCTTGTTCAATCCTTCAAACCATTTGCCGGAATTCCTTCAAGCATCTTTACAATCTGTAGAAGGGACAAATATAGTTTGAGGACAACGATCACACGTTCAAGCCTTCCATTTTGTTCTAATGTTTTGTTCGTGGTTCATTGTAGATTGTCGCTGATTTTGGTGTGTTCCTTCTCCAACTTCGATGCAGTTTACAACCATCTTGACAACAATATCAAACTATATTTATTCCTGTGATGGAGAGTGAAACAACAATGCAACGATAAAATTAATGAATCGGAATTTGGTTCGCTTGGATCGTTTCGATGGCACAAACTTCACGCGGTGGCAAGTTGAAATTCCTACTAACAGCGTTGAAGATAATTTATATTCTTGATCCGGATTTGACGCCATTATCGAAACCATCAAGTGAAGAACCGAAGCAATCAAGGCAGAAAGGCAAAACCGACAAGAAGATGAATTGATATACTTGGGTCATATTCTCAACGCATTGTCGGATCGTTTATATGACTTGTACACAAATACTTCATCGGTAAAAGAGATACAGAACGCTTTGAAGAGTAAGTACAAAACCAAGGAAGAAGGCACTAGGAAATTTCTAATATCGAGGTATTTTGATTTTAAGTTTTTAGAAAATATTCCTTTGCTTCCCCAAATTCATGAATTGCAAGTGTTAGTCAACAAATTGAATGCGGTGAAAATTGAAATCTCGGAGACCTTTCAAGTGGAGACAATAGTTTCTAAACTTCCAGGGACTTGGAATGGATGTCGGAAGAAAATAATGCATAGTTCCAAAGATTATTCTTTGGAACAATTGCAGAAACATTTGCGCATTGAGGAAGAGTCGAGAATGAGAAATAAGAATGAAAACTCTTATGAAGGCACTTCCAAGGCTAATGGGGTGGAGAAAACTAAACCGCCTGCAAAATCCAACAAGAGGAAGCTTTCTACGAACTTCAACAAGTTCAAGAAGAAGACCAAAGGAAGGTGTTTTGTGTGTGGAAAGATGCGATTAAGGACGAAATTGATTCGATAATGTCAAATAACAATTGGGAGCTTGTCGATTTGCCACCCGGATCCAAATCTATTGGATGTAAATCGGTGTTTAGGAGAAAGTATAAAGTTGATTATTCTATTAATACATTTAAAGCTAGATTAGTAGGCAAATGCTATCGACAAAAGGAATGAATCGATTACTTTGACACCTATGCATCGGTAGCTAAAATAACGTTAATTAGGATATTATTTGCTCTAACTTCGATATATGATTTGCATGTTTATCAAATGGATGTCAAGAAGGCATTCTTAAATGGGGATCTCGATGAGGAGGTCTATATGGAATAACCCGAAAAGGGTTTATTTTACCTAGAAATGAACACAAGGTGTGCAAGTCAATAAAATCGTTATACGGTTTAAAGCAGGCACCTAAGAAATGGCATGAGAAATTTGACTTAGCTATTATATCATTTGGTTTTAAACATAATAGTGTAGATAAATGTTTGTATTCTAAATTATGTGATTTTTATTTGCTTACATGTTGATTATGAGTAATCACATAGATGGTATGGAAGAAATGAAGAGATTTCTATCTTCCACGTTCAAGATGAAGGATCTTGGACAAGTAAATACCATTTTGGGTATTAAAGTCTCTAAAACTAGTGGGGGTTATCATCTTAGTCAATCACATTATATTGAGAATGTGATTAAGAAGTTGAAACATTTGAACGTGAAAGAATATATTACCCCAATTGATCCAAGTTCCAAACTAATAGAGAATTATGGAAGGGCTATTGCTCAATTAGAGTATGCAAGTGCTCTTGGTAGTCTTATGTATGCAGTTCAATACACAAGAATTGACATAGCTTTTGCAATAAGTAAACTTAGTAAGTTTACTGGCAATCTGAGCAATGAGCATTGGATGATCATTGGAAGAGTTTTTGGGTACTTAAAGAAAACCAAGAACATGGGTCTTCAATATACAAAATTTTCGGCTGTGTTGGAAGGATTTATTGATGCTAATTGGATATCTAGCACGAGTGAAAGTAAATCCACTTCGAGTTGGGTGTTTACACTTGGAGGAGGGACTGTTTCTTGGAACTCAAAGAAACAGACATGTATAACACACTCAACTATGAAATTCGAATTTGTTGCACTATCGGACACCGGGAAGGAGGCTGAGTGGCTTAAGGACCTCCTATATGAGATACCATTGGGATCGAAGAATACATCTTCGATATCTATCATGTGTGATAGTCAAATCACGTTAGCAAAAGCTTATAATGAGGTATACAATGGAAAATCTAGACATATGAGTCTAAGACATGACTACATAAGGAAATTAATCAAGAGTTGAATAATTTTTCTAAATTATGTAAAGTCAATTGAAAATTTGGCGAATCCTCTAACTAAACCTATAAATAGAGATTTAGTAAATTCTACTTCGAGTAGGATGTGGTTAAAACTCTTGAACTAAAAAGATCTATCAATGATGGCAACACTACCTATCATTACTCAAAAGGTAATCCATGGGTTCAAATGGTAACAACAAATCATTCGATATGTGGATAATTTCAGCATTATTGATATCTGCGATAACCTTATCCTAGTTATAATAATGCTAGTTGTTACTGAAGTGAGGGATGAGTTTTAAAATTCTTAATAAAATTCAGTACTAAAGTACAAGTATCTTTAAAAGTAACAAAGATATTGGAAGAACTTCATCTAAATAAACTTCGAGTGGTACCGCCTCAATAGAGAGATAGAATTTCTCTCTTAAAAGTTTGTTGAAAAGAATGAGCGCAAAACCATAATAACGCTAAGCGAGTTTGAGAAACTTGAGGACACGCGATATTTGTGTGTGTGTGTTCTTACAAGTATTGTCACATGGAATCATTTGTTCAAAGTTTCCATGCAACCTTTAATTCCGATTTCACCTTGTTTGAATTACACTATGGTTA
>CAIGRN010013304.1:0-13627 GCA_903798345.1 Fraxinus anomala
TAAAATTATTTGTTTAAATCTAATAAATAGGGGCAATAAAAATAAATCATCAAAAATTAAAATTAAAATTAAATGGGGTAATAAACGGGGCAAGGACCTCGCCCCGCCCCGCCCCGCCCCGCCTTAAATGGATAACGAGGCGGGGACGGGACGGGGAATTGCTTGGTGGGGCGGGGTCCCCCGCTCCGCCCCGTTGCCATCCCTACAATAAAGTTAGATTTTGATAAATGAGAGTAAGACTTGCTTTATTAATTATTACTTGAAACTTAGGGTTCAATTTATTTTAAATTTCGAAATTATTGCACAAAGGATATTTTTGCTAAAATTTTCTTCAAGATTTTGCTTCTAGACTTTAGTTTATTAAGACAAAATTTGCGATCTTTTATACGAGACCCCTTAGGCTCAACTATATCTTAAGTTACAAATCTTCCTAAATTTTGCCAATTCAGGATAATTAGGGTTGGACATGGTCCGGTTAAGTTTGATTATGAAAAGAATCGAATCGAATTACAATTTTCGGGTATTTAATAAATGGAACCGTCAGGTCCAAATATAATTATGAAACTGTTCGGGTTTGATTCCATTCGGTTCGGTTCGGTTCCGTACCATAATTAAATTTTTTAACATTTACAACAGTACTACATAAATACAACTAATGACTTATTCATTCGTAGCTTTTACAAATTAACGTAACCCAATTTAAAAATATACAAATAACAAGTTGTCCAATAAAATTAATTCAATGTATACAAATACAAAAAAATAGATACTAATACTAAAATATCGATGATCAATATCAATAATTCATTTGCTTTAAGAAACTTAAAATGACCTAGATCTTGGACTAACAATAAAATTAATAATTGGACCAAAAAATTAAAACAAAAAATTGAATTTAGAAATTGGTTTGGACTTTAATTTTTATATTAAATTAATTAAATTATTTTAATTTTTTCTAAATAAATTAGCAAATATTTAGTATACTGAATAAGATAATATGACAAAATTTGACCTTTATCTGCAAGAGAATGTTTTATCTTCTCAACTGATTACATAATTTTTTTAATCATTTTTGGTTAATTACATTAATGACAAGCAACATCAACTAAAAAAAAAAAATCAGTTTCATAATTAGTTACACTTACTTGGCTCTTGTTTGACAATCATTATTTTTCATTTTTTTTCAACCACATATTTTCATAATAAAATATATTTTACGTAGATCAAAATTTTTTCTTTACTTTTTAATCACACGTTATTCAAAAATTTACTTTTCTAAAACTTATTCTTAAAAATAAAAAAAATATCGTGAACAGGAGCCTAGTCAAGTCAACCCAACCATTCATTTCCTGCCGTTAGATTTCATGATTATCTTAGACGAAGCAAACGAACGGTTTAAAATTGGAACTGGATTAACAAATGATGAAACACGCGTACATTTCGTAGAAGAGGAAAATTATACGCAGATGAATTAATGAATGACTAAAGAGTCAATGGCTACCATAGTCAGGGAAAGTACACACGGTAAACAGAAATATTTTAAGGGTTGTTGGAGATAGATGTATCTAATTACAGAGAGAGAAAGATAGAGGGAAGAGGAAAACCTAAAAAAATCTTGGATGAATCGAAGATTCAAGATCTGGGAAAAATATACAGTGTAGCTGGACAGTTTCATCAAATTCTGGGCTCAAGCCCAAATCTTTCTTGGTAATCTCTCCTTAGTCAACTTTAAAAAACTAGTATTTTTCAAAGTTATGCAGATTTGATCATGATGATGACTGATCTATGAATTTGAAGCTTCATCAATTGTTGACTTATATGGTTATTTCTGGTGTATTAAAGATGGGTTTTTGATGGGCTTCTTTCAGTGTATTTTAACCTGATTGAAAAATAGGGTCTTGGATTACTTGGAGTGGTATTTTGGTTTCGAAACGAATTGGGAATTTTGGTTTATATAGGATTGTACTAAGTTTGAAGATTATAAGAATTTGCGGTTGGAGTTTTGTTCATTTGTCAGTTTTGTTTTTGGGTGGTGGTGGTGATGAAATGGAGAAAAATGCAGCAGCTTTGCATACAGCTATGAATGCAGTGCAGGCACTGGGAAGGGGCTTTGATGTTAACTATGATACGAGGTTGCTTTATTGTAAAGGAGTGGCAGGGTCAAGAATTGTGGAAATTGATGAAGAGCACACGAGGGATTTATATCTGACGGATAATTTGGTTGTCCCTAGTGTCTCGAGGGACATTAAGAATTACCAGCAGGCCTTGGGCCGAGATGGCTTTGGTGTTTGCAGTTATAATGAGGTATGTTTCCAAGTACCTAATATTTTTATGAGTTTTTGGCAGTCAATTGACAAAATAAGTCTTTTGTTTACTGGTATAAGAATGAGCATGTGAAACTTCTTTTATTCTGTATTTTGGAAAATACGGATTTAATTACACATTGTGTTTGGAAACTTATTTACTATACTACTTGATATGGCTTTGAATATTGATGTTTTGACTTACAAGTTTAAGGTGAATATTGCGACTGAATTAGTTAATACAACATCTAGTGAACTTCCTGGCTTAGTAATTGGTGATGCTACATTTGAAGGAAAGTTTGTGAAGTAAAGAAAAAGGACTTTTACGGCGAGATAGAGTAAAAGAAACAAAAGATAGACAGTGTTCTTTTTCAATGTCTAAGAGCTTAGACTGAGAAATAAATTCACTTTCGGATGTTGTATGAGAAGAGAAGCAATATGCCAAGAAATATGGAGACACATTTATCCCTTGAGAGACGAGCTATTGGTGTCTGACAAATAATGTAAAATTTGTCCTGAAAAGTTAAGTTTGCATAATATTTCACTGGAAGTACCGTGGGCTGGATGTTATTCTGCTTGAAAATTATTTTTGAAGTTCAGGAATAAATATATGATATTGCCTGTGTACATACCCTTTTTTTGAATGAAGAAAATCAATGGTGATTGGCTGATTGCAAGCCAAAAAAATTCATGGGGATTTCTATTGAGACCAATCTATTTGAAGTAGCATTTCTATATGTAAGGCTCCTTTTGATTTGCAATGTTTTAAGCCATACTTCCATAGTTGATGCCTCTCTCTTCCTTCGGAAACTAAATCGTCACATGGTTTATGGAGAACTTATGCTCCTGTCACAAGAGAATATGGCTTCTATGTATTTCCAATTACAAAATGCTTAGTTCTTCATAAAATTTATCAATCTTGTCTTATATCATCCAGTACGTCTGTGCTGTGAAGGAAATAGTAAGCGCAAAGTCAACGTCATCCATCCGTGTCATGTAGTAGTAGATCAGTGTGTGACCATTGTTATTATGTCTATATCTCCTTGGTTTCAATCTGTAGGATCTTGTAAAGTAACTACAGTTAATGCATCGAATGTGACAGCAAATGGCAGGCCTAGTGACCCACTACCATTTGGTCCAATGAATCTTCAAAGATCAATATTATACTAGATCTGTCTGCATCATGCCAGAGGGGCTGTGCCTACAGAGGGTGAAAAAGAAGTCGAGGGATTCTTTTGTTCCTTTTTTGTCAATATCCAAATTTATCTCTTTACTTTCTTTTTTCGTGTTTTTATTCCTTGTTTCTTGTGGGTTTTTTGGTAGCTCTTTTTGTTTGTTAACATTGAGCATTTTTCACCTTGCTTGCTTTAATTTAACTTCAATAAGGTAGTTTATATATATAGTATGAATCCAAGTAACATAATTTTTTCCTGACTACATACATAATAATTTTAGCAGTGAACCTGGTGCAGTATCCTATATAAGTCTGGTGCTGGTAGGTAATGTGCCATCTAACGACTAACAACCTTTTTCTGCAGTGCGTATCTATAACATTCTTTTAGTGGCTCATGAATTAGCACAATATTTAGTCATAAAAAAAGGAAAAAGAAAGTATCACTAATTTAAAATATTAATTTCTCCAAATTTGACAATTTGACAAATTTGTGCTTCATAAACATCATAATTTTGAAAGCATTAAGGTCGTATATTTTGCCATGTGGCATGCACTACCAATATTTAGCGAAACCAACAGTTTCTAGCTTGGTTGGCTTGCCCATTAATTCATTGGCCGGTGTCATAATGGCTTGCCGAGCCAGTTGTCATTTAGGTGGGGCCTGCATATGGTAGAAATTTATTTAGTAATAATGGGAAGCATTTACAACTCGTGTTCCCTGGACAACAGGATGCCTCCTGGCACTTTAGAGCTAGCAGTGCTATTAACATTGCTCATACTAATTAGATAACCTGAATTCCTACGACCTTGCATAAGTTCCGTTTCTTCTCAAATTGGGAATGAGGGCATGTATTGTGTTGAGAGAATGAGGGTTGGAATAAGCAATCCTTTCTTGGTTGAGTCTTCTAAGAAAAGATACAGATATTATTTGATACATATTATTTGGTGACACTGACTGCTCACCAGGAAAAGTTTATTTACTTCTGTCTATAATGAAGAGTAATTTTTTTAAAGTGCGTCTATAAAACTACATGTTAGACTAGTCTTTCGCCAAAAAATGCATATTGTTGGGAAACTGAAACAAGAGGAAATGGCTTCTTCTTGGCATACTGACTTCTCGGAACCTGACTGAACATCAGGAAAAGTGCCTTTTAATTACATCTTAGACTCTTAGTCTTAAACATGGGGTAATATGCTTGAATTTTTGTACCTCAGTTTAATCTGTGTTTCCAAACCAACCAGTGAACCATTTGGTTCTAGTCCATGGGGAGATTTATTTATGTAATTTAGGTTGCATCTGAATGATGTCGTCATGGTATCTTATTCTACATAACAAAGATATCTTATTCTACATTACGAAGAATACAATAAATGTGAATAAAAAATCTAGAAGGACGATAGGTATTAGTTCAATGAATAATGCTTGAAATATCTGAAGGAAAAGCTAGTAACTTTCTTCTTTATAAATCATGGTTTTTTCCAGATGTATGATGCGTTAAGCCTTGATATAAGGGGCTGTCAATGTCGGGATTATGGTATTCTGTAGAAGAGTGCTGAAGATCAAAGAGAATATGAATGTGAGTTTGTGCATTGAGAAAAAGTGTGAAAATTTGATTATGGGTTTTTGAATTTCGTCATTGTTAATTGCAAATGCTAGAGTATACATACGGGTTGGTATATGTAGGTAAAAACTCATTTAGTTTGATTTTGACTGCTAATCCCATCTTCTCACCAATGAAATGGAATGGAGGAGATGAAGGGAAAGACTTGTAGGGATTTAAGTTAGAATACGTGATATATACCTTCTCCGGGCGCCATTGTTAGGAGTAGAATTTATTTTCCTATCAAATCATGTGGCCCACTATTTCTGTAAGGGAGTTAATTTCCGTATTTTGTTGTCTTTGTGAGTTCCATTTATACCCTCATTTTTGGCAAGTACTGTGAGCATTTCTTTTGGAGAGAATTGGCAGAATAGGTAAAGTGAAATGAAAAGAATAAATTGGATTTCTAGTACACATTGTACATGACATGATTCGGGTTTTCATTCTCATCCACACTAAACATTGGAATGTCCATCAAAATAACCGACAGAGATGTATCGTCGAAGAGGTCGTCGATCGGAGTACCCTTCCTCTGTTAGACATTCCTTGGGATTAGACATTGGTACCCCATCTCAATCCCAAATCGCCTGGTAGATGAAATGAATAATGGCTTTTTGAAAGAGCAACGGTCTGATTTCTTCTTCATAGGACAAAAAAATGGGAAACAAACAAGCGCATAAAATGGCTATNATTTCTTCTACTTAGGACAAAAAAATGGGAAACAAACAAGCGCATAAAATGGCTATAACGGGCACACAGTGTGGGCTGAGTTGCAATGATTTTCCTCTTTTTTTAGTTTTTATTTACATTAAGTTCTGGCGTTTAAGAAGGGTTTCTGGTTGAGGGACTGATCAGGCTAACATGCAAGTTAGACATGATAGAAGGGTTTACACATTTTTCCATCTCTCGATAAATTTACAGGTTGACACTTATGTGGACATGGGTTAGCACATTAAATAAGCACACTAATTAATGCAAAGTTATTCGATGATCTTATCTTGCATAATAAGCTAAGTTTTATTCTTACGATCGCACATGACTACAGATGGTGGAATACTTCAATAAAAAGGCTAATATCTCTGGACACATTCCTCTTGGTAGTTTCAATGCTGTGTTCAGCTTTACTGGTTCTAAGAATGTAGATGCTGCTGCCACAAAGTCGCTTTGCATGGATGGAATTTTCATTCCACTAGCTAAGATTCAAATTATCAAATCTCCCATGGTTTTGCATGAAAATGTTAGAAGAGCAGTCCCAACATCATGGGACCCACCAGCCCTGGCCAGGTAGAAATTGTAAGTTGTGTATTTCAACATCTGTCTAATATGTTTAATGCTCACTGATTCTTTTATATTCTGTACTTCTGTTGACAGTTTCATTGAAAATTTTGGGACGCATGTTATTATATCTGTAACTATTGGCGGTAAAGATGTAATCTACGTCAAGCAGCACCTATCTTCACCTTTGTCCACCATGGAAATAAAAAATTATGTTCAAGATATTAGGAACCAAAGGTTCTCTACTGCAGAAGGCCTTACAAATTCAGGTTTATTGAAGTCCAAAGATAAGGCTAGTTCCGTCGCATTTCTTTCTTCTCACTCCTTCAGCAATTATTCCCCTAATTCATTTGGCGTAATCTCTTTGTTCTGGATAAAAAAGCCAGACTTGTAATTATCCACTAACTAAAATTTTCTTTATCTTCCTAACCCTTTTATTTCTCCCGTTTGAATTTTCAGGGCAGTGACCCATCTTTGTTTAACAGCCAAGGGATATACCCACAACCTGCCAATGCACCTTATCTCTCTGGGAATGGCAAAGAAGTATGTAGAACCTTTTTCTTTCTTATTTCCTTCTTCTACCTCCTCTTAATGAAGTGCAATCTGATTTTTTGGATGATAACTTGGTGGAATTAGCATCAGATATGGAGAAATTATCATAACAAGAAGAAGAATATAGCCAATAAATTTAGGATCCACACATTAATCTTTTTCACGTTGTCGTTTCATCAAGTGAAGAAATTATCTCAAAAAAGCACCATAAGGCGTGGCGAAAACCTATGCCTGCTCATATGAATGGATTTGCTCCCGGAATTTTATAAGATTATATCTGATGCAGGATGTTACAATCATTTTCAGAAGAAGGGGCGGGGATGATCTTGAACAGAGCCACACTCAATGGGTTAAAACAGTTCGATCTTCTCCAGATGTCATTGAGATGTCATTTGTTCCAATAACAGAACTTCTTGAAGGATTTAGTGGGAAGGAGTATCTGGCACGTGCTATAGGTCTATACCTTGAATGTAGGACTTCTCATTCCTTCAAGTTTTCGTTCACTTTTATATAATTTCAGCAATACAATAGTGATAGATAGGGGGGTTTCCTTCTATTAGCCACGCTGAAATTATTTTAAACTATTGATGTGCAGACAAGCCTCAACTTGAAGAATTGAGATATTTCCTAGAATTTCAGGTCCCTCGGATATGGGCCCCTGTACAGGATAGGTTTCCTGGACAACCAAGAAAGGAGCCTGTTTGCCCATCATTGCAGTTCAGCATGATGGGGCAAAAGCTATATGTCAGCCAAGAGCAAGTAGGTGTATTTATTTACGATTGCGGTTATATCTCTCCCTTCATTCGAACTTTATATACTTTGATTGTAAAATATTGATATGTTTCATTTGAATTGCCCATGGGGATGAATTATCGAATTTGAGAGCTGTGACAGAAGGTCAGCAGTGACTGTGGTTCACACAGTAGAGCATCAAGGAACACCAGTTGTAATTTATAGAACGCTGTAATTAATACAAGTTGTGAAATCGATTTACATTAATTTGCAAAAAAACCTGAATAAGTTGAGGTTGGGAATTTAGCCCCTGTTTGAGTCCATTCTTTAAAAATTCATTTTTTTTTGGGAACTCATTTTCAACCACACATTCTCTAATAAAATAACTTTACATGTAACCTCAAAACTTTTTCATACTTTTTAACGACACATTATCCTAAAAATCATTATCACAAAACTCATTTTCCCAAAAAAATGGGGCGCAAACAAACCCTAATGTAGTTAATGATGATATTAGTCCATTAGTGTTCATTGCATAGTCGAATCTAAAAGCCAATGCATGTTTCCTAAAACGTTTTTTCCTGTACTGTACTTTGATTAGTGTATTATTTTAACTCTGCTTAATATGGGCGCAGGTATCAGTTGGTCGCAAGCCTGTGACTGGTATGCAATTATGTCTTGAAGGAATCAAACAAAATCGACTTAGTATTCGTCTTCAGCACTTGGCATCTCTTCCTAAGATTCTCCAGCCCTACTGGGATACGCATGTTGCAATAGGTGCTCCAAAATGGCAGGGTCCCGAAGAACAAGACAGCAGATGGTTTGAGCCAGTGAAATGGAAGAAATTTTCCCACGTCAGCACTGCACCCATTGAAAACTCCGAGACCTTCATAGGAGGTGATCTCTCGGGTGTGTACATAGTCACTGGAGCTCAACTCGGAGTGTGGGATTTTGGGTCGAGAAATGTCTTGCATATGAAGCTTTTGTATTCAAGGCTTCCGGGATGCACAATACGCAGATCATTATGGGATCATGTTTCGAACGATAAGTCAAGAAAACAGTTTTCCAGTGGAAGTAACTCCGACGACTCGAGCTCAAGCTCTGGGGAAAATAGTGTGGGTAACAAGTTGGCGAAATTTGTCGACATGTCGGAAATGAGCAAGGGCCCACAAGATCCTCCAGGACACTGGTTAGTTACCGGTGGAAAACTCAGTGTTGAGAAAGGGAAAATTGTAGTTAGAGTGAAGTATTCATTGCTCAATTACTGAGTCATCTATGAGTTTTTATGAGGTGCAGCCCTTATCATATATGGTAGAGGTGGTGGTTTTGGTGTACATGCTAACTTCTTCATCGTGCATTTAGTGGATTATCTGTGTTTACTGTTTAGTGAACTGTATTTACTAATAGTTTGGTGGCTTTGGATGTATAATTTTTTTTTTTTCCTCATGTTTTTGGAAATCAATCTCCGGGATAAAATTTGAAATGTTGGTTTCATGTAATATGATGGAATCTGAACGTGTTTGGTAAATAAGTAACTTAAAAGATAAATTCAACTTGCTCTTATGCACCACTATATTGTTAAAAGTCGAGATGGAGAGTGATCAAAATAGTTCGACTCGGGCCTGAATTAACTTGCTATGATATATACGATGATAGATAAGAAACAAAGTTATTTGTGTATCGCATTATTATTCTCCTATAATAACCTACTTATAGATGAGAAAAAACACAAATCAATCTCATATTTCGTAAAATAAGAGTTAGGAATTTAGAAACTTCTTGAATGTAAAAGCCTTGCGGCTACATTACCTTTTGCCAATATATAGAAACATGGATAATGAGAAGACAACAATATTGTTTCCTAGGACTTGTTCAAAATTGGACTCCTTCAAAAGTTTGTCCAAATTGCCAGCCTGCTGGTATAACGTTGTAGCTGGTAACTGTGTAGGCGTCACTGGCTGTTACTCTAAAAGAAAGACTTTGGCCATTTAGGTATGAATTGCTCTGCCAATTTTGGCCCCAATTTCTTGACATTTTTTGCCAGCCAGTGTGTGACCCTTTGATCCATACTGTGTGCACATCCCCTACTCCACCAACGTTTGTTATCAATACCAAGTTGAAGTAAGAATGGCCAATGATTGTGAACCTCATACCTCCTTTCTTCATACATGGAACCCTGTCGATATGACTTCGATAATGAATCTGTTAACAAGCGTCGTAAAATGATTACTATAAGGAAGTACAATCAAAATGACGCTATGCAATCTCTAATTTTTGTGCCATACTTCTTAGACTCATATAGCTAGATGATAGGGACCTTTTAACATGTGTGATAATGTCGATTGGATGGAAGAAAAAAAAAATTTGAATATTAGTGTTAATATTATGTACCAAACCTGCCCTTTATGGGTTGCATTACGATCCAATTATGCATTTCCATCATTTAAAGCTCATGTTGGAAGTTTAAACGAGGGTTTGGTGATGGTGAAATTTAACAACTCCAGTTATAAAAAAATGAAAAAAGTTACTTGATTTCAAAATTTGAAGTCGAGCATTTGTAACTCAAAATTATACCTTCTATAGACCACAGGAACTATACCAGCACGGTACTGTGCAATTTTCAAGAATGCAGGCTGAGCCAAATCGAAGTGTTGAAGAGGTGGATTGCACCAGCCGCCGTTGTTATTAGCCAATGCATAGTTTGGTGGGCAAAAATTGGTGGCGGTGATGGTTATGGTCCCCGAAAGACACCATTTGGGGTTGTCATTGCACCTCATTTCGTAGCACGCACCACAGCTCAGCCCATTGTTGAAGTGGGCAGTGCTCAATGCAGCAGTATTAGTCCCATAACCTTGGCTATACAAATTACCATATCCACATGCTCCACCTGAAACAATGATGGAGTGTTTAGTATACTGGATTGGACACAATATCAGTAAGGAAAAAACGAATTCTTATTACTTAGTATTGTGTGTGATCTAAAGTACCCATTGTTCCAGAAGCATCGGAGCCTCCATAAAATGTTGCATGGGCGCTTTTCCAACCACCATAGGCGCTGCCACCGTACCCGTATATGTTATGGAAAGATGAAAATAAAACCAATACAAGAAAATGCATGTATTGTACTTTTTGCTAGTCATTTTATGTGAACACTCTAGGGTTAATTAGGATCTAGTAAGTGACTTAATTTATTTTTGTTTTATATTTAAATTCTTGATTTATAGAGATGCAAATGGAATGACTATATATAGGAAGGTTAGGGTGGGACAAAAATTGAATAAGTAACAAGTTATCACGTTTGAAACCGGCCAAAAACCTGATTGAATTTAATTTCACAACCAAATTATGCTTATTAAATTTTTTTAATTGGGACCCTCTCAACAGTATATGGGTTGAACTTAGCTCTCATATTTAATGGCTTTTAATTGGTAATTTAGGCGGTGCTCGTGCATAATTTTATATGTTTCTTTATTTATTATTATTATTATTATTTTTTTTTTTTATATCCAGGTGTCCACTTTCGGCGATTAATCTTGAGGTCTGCGATCCGGTCACTTATCACACAGACCAGGTAAATCGCGGGATGTGCCCCAAACTGATCAGGGTCCAAGAGCCTCCACAGAACCGTCAAAGTGCCGAACGAGTCAAATCCATGTTGCACCTTGTTATTTGATTAATTTTAATCTCATTTTCAATATTCCTTGTTTCTTTATGTTCGTAACACTGGCCTTTTCTAAATATGAGTAAGAGGGAAATAACAAGTTAAGTCAACTAATATAAAACTCAAAGGCATGGGTGGCTAGAGCGAAGCGGGGTTTTAAGTAAGAAGTGGAACAAAAATCTTGCCTATCGAAGTTTTTGGTCATATTATCCTCCGGATTATAGTCGTAAGTTACAATTTTATCGACTATTGTTTCTAAATACTTGTGGAATTAGATCTTTAATACAAAAAAAATAAAAATAAATAAAAAATAAAACAAAATCTAGTAAAACTTTCATAGTTTCTCCGATAATCAACTATTCAATTAAGAGCACGTTCAAATGAATTTAAAAATAAGTAAAAGTGCCTTTTATTTATATTCGTATTTGGATAAGTTGCCTTTTTATTACTTTTAATTAAAGCAAGTACCTTGTTTATCTTCGAACTTATCGACTAAATTAAAACACACATGAACTTAACCAATGATGACATGGCAAAACTAGTTAATTAGTCAACTAAAGAAGGGTCAAACTTTGTGTAACTGGTGTTGGAGAAGTCACATGAAATGAGATGCAAGTTAGGAAGGGCACAGCCAAAGGTACAAGCAATTAAAGCAGGGTGGGGGTAGATTTGCAAATTTCTTGGCCGGTGATTGGTCACATGTTGAGAAAAATGAACCGTTAGCCTACCAAATGTCGACCCTTCAAAGTCAAGGAATTACGTGTCCTTCTTGACTTTTCCCCGAATTAATGCCGTTCTTCATGTTCAATTTTGTGTTTTTAAATAGTTTTAAGGAAATATAAGTCAAATAACATAGTATTTTATTTACCTAAAAATGGGTCAAATAACAAATTAAATTATTGATGTTTTTTTAGTAAGTTTAAATAAAGATTTTGACAATGGAATCAAGTGTTTAGTTTACTAAGGTTTACTAATAGTTCGTTTGATACATAAAGGTGGAAATGAATTCCAATTCTATATTAATTGGAAAATAAAAATCCACAAAATCCATATGAATTGATTTTCTATGAAAACAAGGAAAATGCAGATTAAAGTAGTTGTATTTTGGGATTCGATTTTCATTTCCATGTTGCAATCAAACAGCTAAAGTGAAATTCATTTTTTTCGAACGTGACATTTTCCATGAAAAATGTGGCAATTAAACAGGGCCTAATTCTTAAATTATTATTTGCCGTCTATCAATAGAAACATTGCGAACCTCATGTTATATCATTTTTTTTTTCGTTTTGAAGTGGAAAATATTATCTCCATTTGTAGTGAAATTGTTTTAATTAAATATCGTCACCAGCTTTGGCACAACCCACAACGCTATATTGTAATAATAGTTGGACAATATTCTCATGGTAATCGCATCGACATAGCCCTTTCAAAATTGATCACCTTGTTCAGTAGATTAATGAGTCTATTTGAATATTTTAATTTGAGAGAAATTTAAATCTATCTTAGTATTTCGCGAGTGCCGAACCATTAATTCCATGATCTTATCATGAAAACATTGTTAAAGAAAATGTGAGTTACAAATGCTACAAAATTTGAAAGGGCAAAATGATCACTTAGCTCTGGTCTAATTATTTGACTTTCGACGGGGAGTTACAAGTCAATAGGATATAAATTGTTGGGTATTTATTTTATGTTGTTATATAATTTTTATATAATTAAATAGTCCAGTTTCTCGCCTTCAATGGATTAAGATTTCTCGGCTTTAGTGGAATAAGCTGAACTAATAAATATGCTGGTCGGCGTGTACCAGTTGCATAGAGAAAGATAAGAGTTTTCTTGTTCCTCATGTCTGAAACTTGAATAATGGAGATTGGAGCAATTGCTGGTCAGTTCAGAATTCGTGTTCAAAATTAATCAAGTTCAAGAGTAATTCTACAATCCTTTATGGGATTAATAAAGATTTAATAAGGATTTTATTGAGACAAAACATGTTAATTAAAATCTTAATTGTCTAGGTTTTTACTTGTTTTTCAACAGTGTTGTATAAGGAAAATCACTTCATATGCAACTAGGAGAAGGAGAGGGACTTCTCTATAAATATCATCCAAGGCTCCAATAGTGAGGTGTGCTCGGCACCAAATTCTTCTTCATGCAGCCAGAGGTGTGCGTGTGCGTGAGAGAGAATGTGTAGAGAGAGAGAGAGAGAAAAAAAAATGTGCGAGCAGGTGCACGTTGTACACTCGATTCACTATCTGGGTTTGTGATTTGTCCTTATCACATAAATAGTTAAAGGCGACGTCAGTATACTTGGAGTGTATTGAACGGACCA
>CAIGRN010013322.1:0-14975 GCA_903798345.1 Fraxinus anomala
ATCGTTGATCATAAGCAATAAGAGAGAATGAAAATTTTATGTCAAATGCAATTGATAAAAGAATATGTTACTTTTTATTTGTGAATATTTTTTTTAGAGTCAATCTACCATTTACTTAATTAATGTATAGTGATAAAAATAAGTGTTTGTAAATTTGGTTAATATTATTTTTAAATGATTTTGTTTTGCTATATTATTATTAGCGCGCGCGCACACCAAAAAAAAAAAAAACTAGTCCGCAGAGTGTGGAGGACTCCGCGCAGTGCAGAGATCCACTCCACGCAGTGAAGATTTTTTTTTCCAAAAAAATTAACATTTCATTATTCTAAATACAATTTCACTTATTAATAAGTTAATTCAAAAACAAGAATAAAAATTACAATCGTTTACAAATAATATTAATACAAGAAAAGTTCATTCCTTACATATATGAAAATCAGAATTCTTTTCAGGGGCAACGGGCGCTGCCCTCGACCCCTGCGACTTAACCGGTCAGGTCGATCCCCACCAAAGGCTTTGCTCCCAAACCCCCCACGAGGGGCGCTGCCCCCTTGACCATCGCGACCTGACCAGTCAGATCAATCCCCGTCGGGGGCGTTGCCTCCGAACCCCCACAAGGGGCATCGCCCCCTCGACCCCGCGAGCTGACCAGCAAATAGCTCATTAATTTTATTTTTGTCCTACTTACAAAATTTAATGCATTAGACTTGATATGATTAAAACAATTTCATGCATTTCTCTAATTTCTATTTTTGACATTATTGTTAGTGAATGGAAACGCATTTTTTATTAGTGACTTGATATGAATAAAACAATTTTATGCATCTCTCTAATTTCTATTTTTGACATTATTGTTAGTGGATAAAAACGTATTTTTTATTAGTGAAAAATATTTTTTTTTCTTCCCATAGCCAATGATTCCATTTGAAATTAAACAACTTAATTTTGTTCTCTCCTGTATTATCCACCAAGAGTGAAGAAAAATAAAAAACTCATATTTTGTGGGCCCCCGAAAGGAATTTTTATTTTCATGTATGTATTGAATGAATTTTTCTAGTATTAATATGATTTGTAACAGCTTTTGTAATTTCTATTAATGTTTTTTGAATTAAATTATTAATAAATAAGTAAAATTGTATATATAGAATTATGAAATCTTTATTTAAAAAAAAAAAAAAATTGGTCCGCTCCGCGCAGTGCGGAGTTTAACTCCGCACTCCGCGGATCAAATACTTTTTTTTTGTTTTATACAGCAAAAATAAATTCTACTGAGCTGCTCCACTCTTCCTTGCTCTTCGATGTGCGAAAGGAACATTCACTCTTCCACTGTGGGGAGCAATCGGAGCAATTGCTCTGCACTGCGCGAAGTAGTATTTATTAATTTATAAAGATATAGAAATATTAAAGTCAACAATTGTAGGCGAATGGATATGGGGCAATTTGGGATTACGAAAATTCTTCAAAATGAACAGTACACTTTAAAAAGATATAGGAATATTAAAGTCTACAATTGTAGGCGGATGAATAGAGGGCAATTTGGGATTACGAAAATGCTTCAAAATGAACATAACTTGACGGATTGACTCTTTTAATATAGTAAATATATAGGTCTTGTTTGTCACCAATTATTGTGTTGACAATTGAGTAATGAATAATATTTTTTAGAGAATGTGTTGTTGAAATTTAAAGTAATTTTATTAATTTGTGTGTAGAAATTTTTTAATTTAATAAATATGTGATGAAGAATCTTACTGTAACAAATAATATTTTGAAAAAATGAGCATAGAGTTCTGGCAGTCTGCTCTTTGGACCATAGAAGTGGATTACAGTTATTATTAGTGTCGGTGATGGTGGGTGATGGTGACTGGATTTTCGAAATGAAATAAGTGAAAAATAATCACTTACGAAAATAAACAGAAGCAAAAACGTCATCATAGTTCAAGAAATTACTATAAATAGTAATCAAAAACACATTCTTCCATCCCCATCCTGCAAAATCAACACGTTTCAGGAGAGAAACCCGGAATCGAGCCAAGAAATTTAAACGAAATGGGATCTCTTTCTCTTCCATTACCACGAGAGCAAGAAGAAAAACCAACAATGGATCAAACCAAATTGCTTAATCTGTTCAAAGCCCAACAAAATTACCTTAACCATTTCTTTCAAAACCTTGATCTCTCCCAAACTTTAACTTTCACACAATCCCTTTTGAATTGCAGGGGCACCATTTTTTTCACTGGTGTAGGAAAATCAGGCTTCGTGGCTCAGAAAATCTCTCAGACCTTAATCTCTCTCGGTATTAAATCCGGGTTTTTATCCCCTGTCGATGCGCTCCATGGGGACATTGGCATTTTGGCCTCTGATGATTTACTGGTTCTCTTCAGTAAGAGTGGGAATTCTGAGGAATTGTTGAGGCTTGTGCCCTGTGCGAAGGCCAAGGGGGCGTATTTGATTTCTGTGACGTCGGTAAAGCCTAATGGATTGATGGGATTGTGTGATCTGAACGTGCATTTGCCTCTGGAGAAAGAATTGTGCCCATTTGATTTGGCGCCGGTCACCTCAACCGCGATCCAGATGGTTTTTGGAGATACTGTCGCAATCGCGCTCATGGGGGCCCGGAATTTGAGCAAAAAGGAGTACGCTGCGAATCATCCAGCAGGGAGGATAGGAAAGAGCTTGATTTTCAAGGTGATTTTTGGGTTCTTTGTTTAAAATACTGTAGTTTATTGTTTATAACTATGATTTAGGATTGAATTTATTATTATGAACTTAAGAGGAAGATGGATGTGCAAAATCAGAGATGTAATTCTTGAACTACAAATGCAAATCAAGTTGTAAGTTGGAGATGCGCTTGTAGAAGTAGATTTACAATAGAGGAGAATCTTTAAGTTTAATGTGGAAGTGTAATTATTGAATTATGATGTATAATAAAATAGGGTCTTGTACGATTTCGAGTTATTGCCTGATATGGCTAATGCTAGTGAGAGATGATTGTGCAAAGGAGGTGCATTCTTGAAGGTTGATGCATGAGAACAAAAACGATTGTCGATTATAGTTGTAGCTGGACCTTGATTTTTGAATTTAAAATGTAGGATTATCTTCTGGCATGGTCGTTTCCACATGAAAGATTCTAGTTTTATTGAAATTTAATGTGTTTTATATAGATTGAGGAATATTCTTTCTTGGTGAAACATTATTTTTATAGCAGAGGTCGGACCGTGACTCATGAAGAATGAAATCTGTTCTTGTATTGTCATTTTCCCATTATCTGATGGGACGAGATTCTACTACAGATTGAGGAATTTTCTTTCTTGATGAAACATCACATGTTATTTCACACATTATTTTGGTTCTAATTGTTTGCTCGTGAAATTTTCATATCCATTTGTGGGTGCTTATGAAGTGATTTTGTGACATTTATCTAGACTGATCTCTCTGTCCTGCAGGTGAAGGATCTTATGAAGAAGAAAGAGGAACTTCCAGTTTGCAGGGAAGTAGATCTAATCATGGATCAGCTGGTAGAGCTAACTAGTAAAGGTTGTGGATGCCTTCTTGTTATAGATGATGACCATCATCTGCTAGGTACATTTACAGATGGTGATTTGCGGCGTACACTGAAAGCTAGTGGTGAAAGGATCTTCAAGCTCTCAGTGGGAGAAATGTGTAACAGGTAAACTATTATTCCTCTGCTGTTTACCATCTCTTAATTCTATTAATTTTTCTGATATGCATAAAGTGCCTCAAGTTCAACAGTTAACTTTAGCCAATGGAGTAATCAACTCAAAAGAAAAGAATTGATGAAACCATTATGTGATTATATTGTAATCAAATCATAACATGCATTGCACCATATGAAGTTTGGCAGCACTCACATTATTCTTCTTTCTTAGTTCTACTTGGACTCCAATGGCAATGTTCTGTGAAGTATTTTCGAATTTTCAGTCAATGGAAAACAAGACCTAGACATTCTTCGAAGATTAGCATTTAATTTCATATGTTTATGGAGAGTAATTTTGTCGCATTAATTTCACAGAATATTTATGCTGCTAATTGTATGTTTCTCACAGTAAACATCCCGTATTATCAATTTCTGGTTTTATGAATTTTTCATCCAAAATTTAGTAATCCAACTATTGGAAGGAGCTGCATTGACATGACTCGTCTGGTCTTTCAGGAACCCAAGGACAATTGGTCCTGACGCAATGGCTGTGGATGCAATGCAGAAGATGGAGTCTCCGCCTTCCCCTGTACAGTTCTTGCCTGTAATCAGTGATGACAATGTTTTGATTGGTATTGTAACATTGCATGACTTGGTCTCGGCTGGCTTATGATTTTTGCACGTGTGATGTGGCAGCCCTATCGCTTGTTCTATCTGTATTTGTATCGCAATAGTTATTTGTATTCTTTCCCGAGACAATGTTATGAGTTGTTATAGATCTTCATTAGACGATTCTGTATATTCGAAGAATATTAATGGATAGCCATGATCTTTTCATACAATCTACTTCCTTCCTCTTAGAACTGCTCTCGTTTTGTTCCCTTTAGGTAGATGTGTCAAAAGGGTCTCAATTTAGCCAGATTGAAACCTCTAGTATTGACAAGTTCAAACTTGCCCATGACATTCGAATTATTCGGAGTAGTTTCAAAAAGTTATTAACATTTATTTTCTTAACAAAACATATTGAAGATTTAATTTTTCATATTTTCGGAATAAAACACTTGTTTGGTACTGATTAAAATTCAGATTTTAATATAAATCAAAGTTTACAATTAATTTTAATCACATATTTCATAGGTCCCACAAATTTTCAATCACACATTCCATCAACTTTTATAAAAATTTACTAAAAAACTGATTTTAATCCCCAACAAACAAGAGTATATAATAATATTTTTGTTTATAGAACTGTGAATAATGTGAAAACCACCAAAAAAAAAAAAAAATCATGCATTTAATCCAAATGATATGTACCTTTTGATATTTTACAAAAAAGCTCGACTAATGCCGCCAAGAAAAAGAATAAAAATTGAACTTGTAGTGTATTGAACTTTTAATTTAATTTCAAATATTACGTTCCAATCGCTTGATATATATCACAACCTTGTATCATTTTTGTTTATAAAGTGTCACTAAATGATCATGTAGAAGATTAGCTATGGTACGACTATCAAGTAAGGATTTCTGTCCAGTTTGGGAGGACGATAAGTGATGGAATTTGAAATTAAGTTGAAGTTAAGTGATCTAATTGATATAAATTAAATTCTAGTGATCCCATTGAATTTTTTTTAAAAGTTCAGTGACCGTGGACTCTTTGCCACCTGACTGCGTGGACCGGGTAGACAGAATGACCGAATCCGAGTCTAGAGTGTGGTTCTAATGAACTAGCCGCCCACTGCCACTCATGTCTACTCCGCCGCCCGCCGCATTCTCACCGACAACCGCCACTACCCGGCCACTCTCTTCTCTCTCCGAAGCCCGAAAATTCAAATTCCAATTCCCCCACCATTACCAATCACCCTTCCCCTCTGCTCTCTCTTCTTTAGTGAGTACTTCTATGCCCACAATTGACACCAAAGAATAGATTCCTAACTTGGAAAACTTTTTGCAGGGTTTTTTGAAGCTACGCAGGAGTAACATTATTCATGGCCCACTTTCAAGCTCCTTGTCGAATCCTCGTGCTTCAATTTCAAGACACCCATATGGTATTATCACATTATCAAAATTTTTATTTTTTTCCAGAATTATTGAAATATTCAAGGTCATGTTGATTTATAATTATTTCATTTTGGTGTGTTAACACTTAACAGAGGGTAGTAGAAGCAATACATATGATCCGGAGCTTCGCTTTGTGCTTGAACTTGCCACTGACTCTGAATTGTATGAGCTTGAGAAAATTTTATTTGGCCCCAGGTGCTTAAAATATTTATACTTCTGATTGTTTATACAATTTTGTTGTAGTAATGTATAATGGTAACATTATCCAAGAACGGCTCAACAATTATACGTTGTTCTTTTATCTGCTAGTGAAACATTATTGTGTAGTACTTCGCACATCCATAGGTCGTGTCATGCTCTGATTTCAAGTGTAAGTGTAGTGTTTGTGTATACGGAAATGTTATGTTACCTTTTTTGGGATAGGCTATTTATTTAGAACTGCTGTTTGATTGGTATTTTAGTTTCAAATAGGGTGTTTCCTTCCTTGACATTCGGTTTTTTTTTGCCCCCAGTTATTTCAGTCCTTTGTTGAAATCAATAGCGAAAAGGGCTGAAGTTGATTATGTTATGATTGGAGAAGACCCGGACAAAAGGGATGATTTTATTTCAATGCTTGAATCAAGATTTTTGTATCTTGCAGCTGATGCACGCTCAACATTAAGGTCATTCTATGGCCTTGCTAAGCATATGTGCAAATATTTCATGAATGAACTATATAACGGAGAAGCAAAAACTTTTTAGGCAATATAATTATAAATTTCATTTAAGATCTAAACGGAAAAATGTGCCCATGTAAATAACATATTTGTGAAACTTCGAATAGAAAGGATGGATTGTGAAAAAAAAAAAAAATTATCGTCCAAAAGCTACTTAATTCTTACTAGTGAGAAAGCTCGTAGTCACAGCTGGGAAACATTATGCTTATAATCTCAAGGTAAATTTGTCATTTTGTTAAATTGATGCTAGGGGTTGGAGGCCATCTTATAGAAATGTATTACTCGAAGTGAGAAAAAAATTAAAGATTCCTTGTTCAGCCAAATTGTCAACTGAAGATCTAGAAGTAGAGATTTTCCTTCATCTGTTGCAAGAATACTCGAGGTATGTCAAGTCTCTTTCTTCATTCTATTGTAAATTCTGATACTGAGCAACTACTGCAATTTAAATGCTATCCATTTATCCTTGAGAGAAGTTTGCTAAAATGATTACATAGATAAGATAAGTGGTTGAAATATGCTTCTCATGTTTTCCCTTTTTGCTCCGTGATAAATTCCACACTATACATGTATAGTGGCATGCATATCCCTTGTAATATTTATCGAGCCCAAATTCTTTCTGTAGATATATTACGGTAGTACAAGTTGCTGAGAAATAATGTGTGAATCATATTTTCAACTTCGAGATAATAAAGAATTATCATTTTATAACCTGTGACATTGATCTTCAAACTTCAGACAGTATTCCTACAATATCCTTCTGCAAGAATCTATAGTACTGCTTCTTTCTTGCCGTTTCACATTGATTTCAGTCTCACATATATAAACAAATTCATATACTTACTTATTTTAGCAATATTTCAAAGTATATATGCATCACTGGAAAGCGCCAAAAGCCCAATTACATAAATCTGAGAGATGTCTTGATAGAATAATCTTGATAGTTACTTGTTATGGTTTTCCATAGTGAAGAACCCGGGGATTTTCAAAGTTCAAACGGCAGTTCAACATCAACTGAAGGGGGTGATATTCTAGAACTTGGACTTAATCGGTGGAAGGTACAATCAGTTGCAGCTTTAGGATTTGGGGCTGCAGAGCTTCGATCTACAATATTAAAGGTTTTCAGTTTTCTGATTTCTATTTGTGCTCTTTCTATCTCTTTTCATTTTAACTGTTATCTGTTTACTTAATATTCGTATTTCAGGGTAGCGGGATGCTTGCATTTGAGAAATTTTTTGCACTGGTATGAAATTGTGCAATTCCAATTTATTTATTTATTTTTAAAATTTTGTGTTAATTTACGTCATGCTGCTGCAGATGGAAGGGAGATTATCTGGAAAGATGTTCTTGGAAGCTGCCAAATATCAGATGAAGAGAGAAGTTGTCAGCAAGGTCCGTAATCTAAAAAAGCATTTCCTAGTTGGATTTGTTTGCTTAGGGAATAGAACATGACAAACTTCCTCAATTTGATTTTGCAATTAGAAGTCATACTCTCTTTGGTTTTCAGGGCGGACAGTTGGCAGCTATCAGCTTAGAATCCCAAGCGGCCTTGCTTGCTGCAAAACAGGTGTTATTTTGGGTCTTTGAATTTTCTGATGACATGCTATTTTGCTTCAGACTGGATCGTTAGCTGTATTTTGGGTAATTGGTAATGCTGTTTTGAAGTTGATGATTTTAATAATGTTGTCCACTCTTAATGCTAAAAACCTACAGAAAACTGCTGTCACCTTCTCAAATTAAAATCCAAAATGTAACATAAAAATAAAACAGCTGTACTCGAAGGTTCTATAGATACTTGATCTTTGCAACATTATTAGTAGCAATTAATGACACTTGAGCAATTTTGCCCACGATAAAAGAGTCTTGCAGATAACATCTACAGAAACAACATAGCTAGGCTTATTCATAAGAAACTTTGGTATCCAATGCGTATTCACTATATAATGCAAACGATATTTTTCTTCTTCCTTTTTAATCAGTAACGAGATTTAATTTGGTGGCATTTTTTTCATGGGTGGAAAGTGACTTTTGATTACTAGTTACTTTGATATAATGCCCTTTAGCAGCTTTTCTAGAATCTGGATGTTCTTATGCCTAACTTTTTCATACCAACAACACTTGACAGGGTTTAAAAGTTGCTGCCACTAGATATCTGGGGCTTAGAAGCATAGCGCAATTACTTGGCCCAATGTATGGATTCTCTTTTGCCTATAAGGTTTCCTTATGGTTCCTTTGGTTGTTCCTTTTCTCTTATTTAAATTCTTTGTCTCTTGCAATCATCCCTCAAATACTTCCCCACATTTTCTTTGGTTCCATGACTCCGAGGATCTGGCTTAGAAAGTATAGTAGTTTTCAGGTGTTGAGAATTGAACTGTCATTCAGGAGTGAACAAACGAATTTCATCTCTGAAAGATGTAGCAAAGTATCAAGAAATTATTATTTATCAATTTTTTACCCAAGAAAAAGCAGATCTATGAAAGTTCTGGTGATAAGGGACCTTTCAATTAGGATTCACATTATTCTAAACATTAAAGAAGCATAAAACATGCTATAATATTAGTATATTACTCTCTTTGTTGGAAAACAAAGACATGCTTCCTAATGCTGGTGTATTTAGCAAATTGCAATTATTTTCATGAATAAGGATAACCATAACTAATGCTGTTGTGGTTATAGAGCATATATTAATATACATGTACATTTATTATGCTTATTTGTTCCACCCCTTAGTAATTCATTCCTAACCCTGCTTCTGCCTGCAGTCTAAGCATTACTTGGTTCTCATATCTTCAGTTAGGATCGACTTATGTGATTCTTGACCAACTGTAATCTGGAAATCTCGTGCAGGATGTGGGGAACCCTTCTGGCAGATGTTGTGATTCAAATGCTTGGAACTGACTATGCTAGGATCCTGCGAGCTGTATATGCATTTGCACAGGTAAATGGACTACATGCTTGTGTGCACTGATTCAGTAGGTTTCATTATTTTCAAAAATCAATTCAAATATGAATGCATTTTTTACTCTCTTTTTTTCCTTTTTCTTTTTCCATTTTATAATTTTATAATATTATTTTCTTCAGATTCGAATCTATCGCTCTCATGGAATTGCATCAGATTATTAAGTAAGTAAGAAGGTTCAAATTTGGTGTTTGCAAATCATCTCATAAAAGTGATTGATGCCACATTTGGATCTTGAGCTGCAGTAACGCTTAAAGATATTTGAGTGATTAGATATTTGTGTGTAAGAAAACTTCGCAAGAATTTGACTGCAATCTTTTCGTCACCTTAGTAGGGCCTGGGAATGAATATATGTGTAGGATTTATTGAAGATAACTATTGATTGTACATTTCTTTTTTATATGGTTGATTATATCAGAGAAGTATTTCCTCCTGATGATTAAGTTAATTTTGATACATTTGTTAGGGATTCAAGGACGTATTTGCTGGATTAGAGAGACTTGGACCAAACATATCACGTCTCTCTTTCTTATTGTTGTAGAATCTGGCTTATCAAACATGCCTTTAGGGTCTGGCTATTTGTTTCTCCAAGCTGAATTAGTTAGATCAGCAATATCATATTTTAATGAGACTTGCACAATCTCATATTGCAAACTATCAACTCACATCACCAAATAGAATAGGAATGTAAAATTCATATTTCTGTGTCCCAAAATTCTTCAACGGATTTGTACTGCCCATTTGGAAAAACAAAGCTTTCGCCTCTGAATCTCTTAGCCTGAGGGATTTGCTGAATCTGACTGACTTCTTCCTCAGTGAGGTTCAAATCAAATATTTGAATGTTTTCTTTTATCCTCTCTTTATTGAAACTCTTCACAATGGGAATTAATTGCTCATGTATCGATCTCACCACCTGCATTTGTTTCAAAAATCCATTCAAATATTTCAAAACCAATCATAAAAATGCAACATAAATGTTAAATATGAGAGAAACTAAACGAATGCTATCACCTGAGGGTACACTCTTGTTTTTAGCTGGTCCAATCTCTTTCAGAATTGGGCTCTGCATCACTCTATGGCTGCCCCAAGAAGCACCATTTGCTCCCAATGAGACCATGCGCAAACGATAATGTTTTTCTCCTTACAAAACTGAGGGAATTTTTGTTGCTGCCATGCAACATTCATTTCAACCTGCATAAATCAAATTACTTCCTATAATCGTGATATTAGAGACTCAGAACACGTTTGACACTGGGGATTGAGTAGTACCGGGTAGTATTATAAAAGAAAAAGAAGCTACAATTTTGCTTATGAGGAGATGTTTACCTTAGCTTAAAAAGCTTAGACATGCTCTTATGCTGTTTGGTTCTGTCTGTGCACAAAAGCCTAAACGTGTACTCAAACTAAAGGCTGTCATTAATCAAATACCTGATTAACAGGAGGGGTGGGGGCATTTTCTAGAAGTTTTGAGAGTTTTGCGCAACTGTAGTTGCTGAAACCAATAGACTTTGCCAAACCTAAATTATAGCAATCTTCCATTGCCTTCGAGGTTTCATTTATGTCAAAATGAAACGTGTCTTCTTCACTGAGGTCGTCAGGGTCAGCACTCTGCTCCATCCTTATTGGCCAGTATACTCTAGCCCCAGTTTCCTATGATACATATAAACTAAACATTCATATTCTTGCAAAATCAATTTCCCCTATTTTAAAATAAAGAACAAGTACTCTAGTGTTTCTTTGAGGGCAGGTAAAACAAGATCGTGGTGTGTATCTTTCCACCACAACTTAGAAGGATAAAGGAACAAACACTTCTTCATGGTTCTTGATGAGTCCACAGTTAGTGCTCTTGCTTCCGCTCAACCGACGTACTCCTCCGTGTCATAGGAGGCTGCCGTGTCAAAGTGGCGGTAGCTGGCCTCAATGGAATCCAAGAAGATGGATGCCAGTTGTACTGCTGGTGACATAGGATTTGTCGCTGTTCCAAAGCCTATTGATGGAATCTTTTGGCCTGAGTTCAACAATACTTTAGAGACTTGCAAAATCGCCATACTGAGTGGATGACCATTACAGAGATTATACAGTGTGTTGACCTTTTTGTGCTAGCAAAGCAATTAATCATGTCATGTTATTACTTTATAGATTGATGAAAGGACCACATTGAGAACCACAGCAAAAGACAAGTTTTCATTGGTACAAAGAAGAGAATGTGCCTTTTTGGCGTGACTCGTAAGATAAGATTTTCCATCTTCATCATTTTGCCATCGGGTTCAAATCAAACAGAAGGAAATTATGTAGCACAACAAGAGCAATAAACTGGTTGGGAGAGTAGACTTCATATTTCTCCGTCCCAAAGTTCTTCCGGGGATTTGTACTGCCCCTTTGGAAACACATAGCGTTCGCCTCTAAAGCCTTTAGCCTGAGGGAGATGTTGTATCTGACTAACTTCTTCGTATGTAAGCTTCCAATCGAATACTTGAATGTTTTCTTTCATCCTCCCTTTGCTAAAACTCTTCACTATGGGAATTGCTCCTTGCTCATGTATCCATCTCAAAGCTACCTGCATTTGTTAAAGGCATGTTAGACACGGATGATAGAATAATACTGGACAATATGTCTATGAAAGGTTATCTGTCGAAGAGTTATCTGAAAAAGTCACATTGGATCAACTTTCCATAAAAACTCTTTTAATTAGACAACATACTTTCAGAAAATTATTCAAATAGGCTAAAAAACAGTTTCTTAATCTCAAAGTCACTTTTGACTTTTCAAAAGTAATGCCAAACGACCCTAAATATGAGTCTGGGCATATAATACAAGCTTCACCGATTCTATTACCTGTGCTACACTCTTGTCCTTAGCTGCCGCAATCTCTTTAAGAACAGGGCTCTGCATCACTTGATGGCTGCCCCAAGCAGCACCATTTGCTCCCAATGGAGACCATGCACAAACAAGAATGTTTCTCTCTTTACAAAACTGAAGCAATTTTTGTTGCTGCCATGCTACATTCATTTCAACCTGAAATATACGATCGTTACTACCAAATCAAATTACTTCCTATTGTTATCATGAAGGTCGAGACTGAAAGTACTGTAAACTTGGAGGCAAAGCTACCTGATTAACAGCAGGAGGGATGGTGGCATTTTCTAAGAGTTTCGAGAGTTTTAAACAACTGTAGTTGCTGACACCAATGGACTTGGCTAAACCTAATTGGCAGCATTCTTCCATAGCCTTCCAAGTTTCCTTTATGTCAAAATGAAGCATGTCATCTTCACTGAGCTTGAATCGGTCGGCACTCTTCTTAATCCTTATCGGCCAGTGTACGAGGTAAAGATCCACATATTCTAGCCCCAGTTTCCTAAAGTCAATTAAAACTTCATATAATGTAGTCCGAAAAAAGACAAAAAAAAAAATGGGTAGACGTAGCTATGGCCCTTTGTCACCTTGGTTCTAGATTTAGTTGTTTATTAATCTTTTTAGAAACAAAATTTCCGTAAAATCCAACATTATCAGTTTGTTACATGATGAGACACTAAAGCTAGTTAAGGAATAAGGCTGATGCCCTGCATGTATTCCTTCTGGTTATGTGACTTGGCTTCAACATAAAAATGCGATTACAAGCCGGACTATTACGATTCATCATAAAATTTCACATTTCTTCAACCTTTATTTTGGGTATTTAGTCCAATACTTTCATTTGATTACAAGACCTTTGTTCAGATAAATAAATAATCTTTGTTTAAAGAAATAAAGGAGATAGAAAAATATACTTTCAAAGACAAAAAAAAATTACTATATGAAAATTGTGACAAAGATATATAGACTGTCAAATACGAAAAAAAAATCACTATATGAAAAGGAAAAAGACATGATAGGCTTTTCCTTCACAAATGTTTTACAAGTGTTGCATTGGCAGCACCTGATTGAATCTTTTTTTTTTTCCAATGAAACGATTCCAAGTGTAATCTATGAAGGAATTCTGTGAATAAATTATGTACATTAGCATGATTCATAAATTATGTACATTAGCATGATTCATACGAAAATTGTGACTAAATTTTTAATTTCTCACTCAACCAAACTCCTGTATTGTACGAAAAGTAATATAATACCCTAAACTTAACCAGATCCACAATATTCTACTATTTGTCCAAACTAGCCCCAGTTTGGGCTCCGTAAAATGTGTTTTTTGGAAAAGATATATTTTGGAACAATAATTTTTTTGAATAATGTGTGATTAAAAAAAATCAGATCTGGCCCACTATGGGAGCACCAATTGGGCCAAACCAGGCCCAAAACCCAACAATAACTAAACCAAAATCTAACCTAGATTTCTTCAGCCAATTCGGCTGCACCAATATGAGTTTGGGAACTTTCCTTTCCTACCAATTATGATATCTTTTCGCTAAACTTCAATTTTTAAAAGGAGTTGCGCAGGTTTATTTCTTGGATTAAACTATTTGTAGACACAAAGTGTACACGTTGAATGACACATTCTTATGAAAAATTTGATAGTTAACTGGAAAATGTGTTGTCAAGATAAATGTATCAAAATCTATTGACCCATTTGTAAACTCAACCTTTATGTACTCCTAGAATGGTTCATATTTCTTTTTCCTTTTTAAAGAAATGATAACCACATATAAGGCTTTTTGTAAAAATACTACACCTACTTGACCTTTTAAAAATAAAAACAGTTTTTGCACCAATCATTTTTTGCCAACACTGATTCTGTCCACAAGTGCACCAAAATCTGAACAAATGGCTACATCCACCTTATTTTAACTTTCCCAACACTTTATAGCAGAAGAACTACACATGGCAGCAGAATCAAAGGGGCATGAATTATAACAAACTTCTTCCCTATAATTTCCTGATTTCTTTCAAATGTAATTGCAAACCCTATACTAGATTACTGTTATTGTAAGGGATTCTCATTATCTGAAGTTAATATTTATTATGGGATTCAATTCATACAGTGAAAAAGGGAATGAAAAATCAAGTACCTGAGCGTTTCTTTGAGGGCAGGCAAAACAAGATCATGGTGAGTATCATATATCGACAATTTAGAAGTGACAAACACTTCGTTCCGGCTCTTGATAAGGTCACGGTCCAGTGCCGCAGCCACTGCTCGGCCGACGCAGTCCTCCGTGCCATAGGAGGCTGCCGTGTCAAAGTGGCGGTAGCCGGCCTCGATGGCGTCGATGAATATGGATGTAAGTTGTTCAGGCGGTGGCTTAGGTAGTGCTGCGGTACCGAAGCCTATTGTTGGTATCATTTGGCCGGAATTTAGCATCACATGAGGAACTTTGGTTGTGGACATAACTGGAGTGGATTAGTACAGACAGGAAAGACAGTAGTTTTGTCTTTTTAGGGTAAGGAACACTGTAAATTTTCTTATGCGATCACTGAAATTTCGGCCGAGCCTCAATTGAGTCATGATATTCGATTAGGACATTCAACTTCAATTTATCTTCGAATTTCATCGAGGATGTTACATGTCATCTCCTAAATTGATTGAAATTGCTTAATTGATAGACATGGGTGGACCGGGGGGGGGGGGGGGGGGGGGGGGGGGGGGCCGCCCCCC
>CAIGRN010013329.1:1702-26515 GCA_903798345.1 Fraxinus anomala
TTTTTTTTTTTTTTTTTTTTCAATTTTTCTCAATTATGTTCTTGATCTTTGCATGCATGGACATCATTACATGCTTATATAGTCGAGTACTTGTTGATTTTGCTCTGAAGTTCTGTATTTGTTAACTAACTGAGGCAGATATTTGCGAGGAAAATATCAATAAGAAGGGCTCAGTAACCTCAGTTTATGTTTTCCCTTGCGTAGTTATTTGCTTGGCAAGAGATTCTTATCTCCAGATAGTTAATCTGATCATATTATTTTCAACTTGTGAATATCCCTATGTTCATATGAAATGAAGATCTTCTGAGGCATTAGAAAAACTTGCACAGACAATTTTTGCTCAATTCAATCTGATTGCCATGGCCAGAGAATATTGTGCTGCCCATTTTTCTTTCCCTCCACCTGCAACTACGGCTCATGTCCTGGTTCATATCTTGTACCCCTTTTGTAATTTAGATAAGCATGTATTTTTTTTTCCTGTCGGTTATTCAGAAAGAAATGTATCGTTAACTGATCTTGACCAATATTAAAATTCTGAAGTGAGCACAAGAAAAATTGCTTGTACTTCACAGAAGGATGTCTGAGATATTTGTGAAAGCTATTTTTTTCCGTAATTAACTTTATTCTTTCGAAATAAGAATACATCATTGGAAAGAGAAAAATCTTAAGGCTGTAATTTTTTAATCATATCTTCTCTTCTACCTCAGGGTAATCATATATCAGGCAAGGAAGGGAGAATTCATTGTTCGCTGAATATTAACACGGAAACTGGTCGCTTATCTGCCAGAAGACCAAATTTGCAGGTCTGTTGTATAATTTGTATAATCTTCTGAAGATGACTTAGTTAACTATTCTGATCCAGGTTTTTTACTGTTTTGTTGTACATTCAGCATTCTTCCCATTGCAATTTTGACTGTGATAATAAATCTGAGTACAAATCTAACAACACAGATATGAAAATGTAACTATAGCTTTTAACAAATATATTTCTACTTCTTTTTGTCCAATGAATTCTCTTATGTTGTGCAGACCCTTTTTTGCGTTTTTGATAAACAAGTTTATGAACTCAATAAGGCCTTATCCCATGCTTATATTATGTTGCTACATGGAGCCTTTCCTCCAAGCCCGCTCTAAGGAAATTATTATAGTTAAACCACAAAAATGTCGATCTCCTTTTTCTAATTTCCATGTGTAAACTCAATGCTATGATACAATAGTTTTAAGCCTAAGTCGTGGTTCGTTAACTCAATAACAAAATAATTTGCGCAATTTAAAAATCTCCTTCATTGTTATTCGGGACTAAATGATTTTCTTCCTGTATCTGGCATGTTTCTGGTTGAAATTATATGGTCAAATAACTATGTGATGCAAATATCTTCCAACTTCTCCAGGAAATTTTCAGACCTTGACAGATGCATCTAGTCCCACGGTGTTAACAACTTTTATCTCTAAGGAGGCCTTCTTTGCCACCTGCAGAAAATAGGCTTTCTCTGTTCTTTCAATGTTATTTACTTTTTACACCAATACTTTATAGCTTTGAGTTATTAGTTTGTTTTATATCAACACTTGTGCTACCAAAAAGTAAAAAAAGGAAAAATATTAATGGTAGGAAGTATGTACAATTATGGAGGAAAATATGTTCTTTAGAACACAAATGAAACATTATCATGCAAAAAAAAAAAAAAAAATGTAGATGGGGACTTGATTTAATTAAAGAGTTGCTGCCAGCTGGGTGAACATCTACCAGAGTATCACCATGTTAAGATAACCCACTATAAAATTAGAACCAGTTTATAGTAACTGCAATTCATGGTCCTAGCCAGAGAAGCATGGATATGGATACGTAATTTGGATACGATACTATATGGATACGCCGAAATGACCTTTTTTAAAAAATTAGGATATGCCGATGTGTTATAAAATTCAACATAATTTTATTAATATAAAAAAATTAATGCATGAGCATGATAATAAAAATAAAATAATATACTAAAGCACTTTATCTTAACCATTAATTGTCGAAACTTCATTTTCTTCAACATCATCAACATCACTCTCCAACCTTGGCTCATCTAATATTAGGTTAGCAACCTCAAACAGCCCAACACCTTCAAGAGTATTAAATGAGTCTCCGACAATGTCCCACATTTTGGTTTTTTTGAATAGAGATCTAATTTTCTTAGTAAAAGGCATAAATTGCTATGAATGAAAACTAATTTTTTAGCTCGTTGTAGAGTTATTTTATTCATTCTCATAGAGTGCATAAAGAGTACGCACTCCAATTTCTTTCAGTACTAGATGAAGAAGGTAGTACAAGTTCCAAAACAATGTTTTGTAGTAAAGGCGCATGTGAACCATGAAGTATCGAATACATATCGAAAATTAAAAATATGTAAAAATATATAAAATAATTAAAAACAAGTATCCAGTACGTATCGGAGGGTATCGGAGCTTGGATACGTATTGGATACCGGTACGTAACAAGTTTACAAGTATCGGTGCTTCTTAGGTCCTAGCATTTGGGCCAATGAGGGCTAAAGTTGACTTTATGGCTTAATGAAAGAGATTCTTTGGTTAATGGTTTTATTCAATGTTCTTAAAACCAGATCGGACCGGCCGATTTGATCGGAAAAATCGGGAATCAGACTGAAATCTGGTCCGATCACAATATGAAAAGTGGATATAAAGAAACTGGTGAAAAAACTGGAAAACTGGAACCGGTCACAATTTTTACGGGTTCCATGGTTGATATTTTGTAAAAAAAAAAATTAGGATTAGATGAAGAAGATAAGGATATAATGCCGTTTCTCCGGAACTCCACTATTTCTTTGGTTAAGCGTTGCATAAGGTTTCAAACAAAACATCCAACATCGAAAACAATCTTAAACAAATACAAGTATTTGTGTCTAATAAACAAATACACATATTTGGATATGTGAGAGAAGATAAGAGGCAAGAAGGTGAAATTAAACGAATCTAGAAAGAAGGCAGGTAGACAGCTTCATATTCATAACTGGGTTTGGATATCGTCATATAGCTGTATATGTGAGAAAGAAGACAAGAGGAGGCCAAAAGTTGAAAATTTGAAATGAAATGAATCTACAAAACGGCAGCTGCTTATTCATAGTAGGGATTTGGAATCTTTGGATATATGGACTCTAACATTGGTTTGGTCCATTTGATTTGATTCATAAATAATAAATAATGGATTTTAAAATGTTATTTTAATTAATTTAATATTTTAATGTAGTATATGAATCTATTAATTATTATCATATTGATTCCGGGTCAACCTCGGTTTGACCATATGACCCTTTAACTTTTCTGGTCGATGACCGGGCCGGTTTTCAAAGCATTGATTTTATTGTCTCAATGGTCGTCATATGTTGTTTGTGACTTGCATCTACACTGCTACCACCCTAAAAAGAGTAATGTCTCAATTTTATGTTTATTTATTTTCTTTTAACATAGTGTACAGTATTGCTAATTATTTAGCTTCTTGAAACCAGAACCAACCTGCTTTAGAGAAAGACCGGTATAAGATTCGTCAGGCATTTATAGCTGCACCTGACAACTCTCTGATAGTTGCTGATTATGGACAGGTAATGACTTGTACCCTCCACTTTATGGTCTGTCTCTGGCATTCTTATGTGATTTTTGTACATGTATTGAACAAGTTCCTCTAATCAGTTGGAACTTAGGATTCTTGCACATCTTGCCAACTGTAAGAGCATGTTGGATGCTTTCAAAGCAGGCGGAGACTTCCATTCGAGGACTGCAATGAACATGTATCCACATATTCGTGAAGCTGTTGAACGGAAGCATGTGCTTCTTGAGTGGCACGCTGAACCTGGTGAAGATAAGCCTCCAGCTCCTTTACTAAAGGTTTACTCTGGGATCTTCTTCTTAGTTTTATGTTGTAGTTTCTTCAAATAGCAACCGTAATGTAAAAGCATCTTGATATGATGTTTATTTAATTTTTTAGTTTGCTGGAGGTTAAAGTAAATTAAGTGATGCAATTGAGTTTTCATTGAAAAAAAATAATGTGCTACATGTAAAGATGAAGACTATTGATAAAAACTGTTGTAGCTTCCGCTTTCGTGATATTAGAAATCTTAGCACTTGTAGCAGCAGTGATATTAGATTATGGAGATGTATACATTACAAGTATGTGATTTTTATGGTAAATTTATTCTTTTCAAAGAAATAGAACTTGATCTCATTCTTCTTTAAATTAATATCACAATTGTCCTAGTAAATTAAGATTAGACAAAAAGATCCACTTTTGGTTTCCATAAAGGAATTTCCTGATTCCTGAGGGACTATATACATCAGTCATGAAGTTCTCGCTAAACTAGCAAGTTTGCAAGGTATATTGTATAGAATAACAGTCTTGTCTGCGTTAAATTTAGTCTTAACTTTTCTAATTCTGAGGGCTAAGCATAGTTCCAATCTGCCATTAGATCCTTCACCAGTTCGCGCGAATGTTAATTTTTTATATAACTCACCCCAAGCAAGTTAAGCTATATTTAGATTGTTGTCTTTGATTGAATTTGTTATTACCAAAATTGTTTAGAATTGCCTTTTATAAAAAAGCAATTCAAATGTACTCCAATGGAATGTTAGGTTGGCAACAAAGTTACAAACGACTAATGGCCTGTTTGCATAGTTTTCTGTTGCATAAATGTCTTTTCAAAATGACACTTCAAACAGAATCTCTTTTGAGAAATTAGGTTTTGGCAAGTGGCATTTTCGAAGCCATTATAGAGGCATTGCATTTTTTTTTTTTGGATTTTAATAAAGTTGGCTTCTGTTTGATTCTTTTTTAGAAATGTCCTTTTCCTTAATTTTTGGGGCAGGCTACCTAGGCCCATAGTTTACTGACAAGCACTTGTTTGTTACTCTATCAGACAACTTGAATATCCATTCTAATTTTCATAACAAACTAGTTAATCTCTGCTGACTTCCAAAAGTTCCATTAAAACCTCACGTCACATACGAGGCTGTTTTGTCAGGGTATTTGATGATTTTCTTCTATAATTGCCAAGAAAATTAGAATAGGGATCCAAGTGTTCATTTACAGATTTGCTTATAGAGTGGAAAATGGAAACCTTAGGTGCAATTTTTACTTGTTTCTGGTTGTAATCAAGTGCTTGTTCCTTGAATGGAACCAATATGACTTATTATTCAGGATGCTTTTGCTTCTGAAAGACGGAAAGCGAAGATGCTTAACTTTTCCATTGCATACGGGAAAACTACGGTGGGGCTTGCCCGTGATTGGAAGGTCTGTTAAACCTGACATTACAACAAATTTAGTTCTTTTCAGATGGAACCCAGTTATTGATATGGTTTGTGATTGCTATCATAAACTCTCAGGTTTCCATCAAGGAAGCCAAGGAAACAGTTGATCGCTGGTATAGTGATCGGCAAGAAGTATTGTCTTGGCAGGAAAAACGCAAAAAAGAAGCACTCGTAAATGGATGTGTTCACACATTGTTAGGACGGGCTCGCAGGTTCCCATCTCTGAGAAATGCAACTCCATGGCACAAGAGTCATATTGAACGGGCTGCCATCAATACCCCAGTGCAGGTCTTTTTTCTTGTTGCCTCAATTTTTTAAGCTCCTCCACTGTCCTCCTCAATATGTGTGTCCTTTGACTTGGAAAGTTTTGACAGGGAAGTGCTGCTGATGTTGCAATGTGTGCTATGTTAGAAATATCAAAGAATGCACAACTGAAGGAGATTGGATGGAGGCTTCTTTTACAGGTGTTCTTTGGAACAATTCATTTCAATAAACCAATTAACTGTTTTTGCCATTACATATTATGATTGCACTATTATATTTATAGTCTTTGCCTTCAATCTGAAGTGTCTAGCTTATTGCTTTCTTTATGTAAATTTTACAGTCCAAGCCATAGACCTTATAAATAATCTGCTTCAGGATTATTGTGATTAAATCCACGCGTATTCTCTCCCTTCCTATGTGGGGCTTTTTTTCCTGTGAAATTACAATTAAGAATTTACTTGAATGCACTTTCAGGCTTCTGAATTATATTGTAGGAAGTTGCTTTGTTGCCAATGTCGACTTTCATCTCCTTCTATCTTCATGCAAAAGTCATCATCATTCTAAAATTTTCAAAAATGAGTTGATATGTTGTCTTGTTAGCTAACAGAATATTATGTTGAAATTTCTAGATTAACTTCTCTCTGAACAGGTTCATGACGAAGTGATATTGGAAGGGCCAACAGAATCTGCTGAGGTTGCCAAGGATATTGTGGTTGACTGCATGTCGAAACCTTTTGATGGGAAGAATATCCTTGTAGTTGATTTATCTGTTGATGCCAAATGTGCGAAAAACTGGTATTCAGCCAAGTAGATAACAATTTCATTACCTGCAAATGAGCGAAATTTTGTTAATCTTCTCCTCTACAGTCTTTGCAAACTTCATACTTCCTGTCTTCTGAAGGTGGTATGCAGTTAGGGTAGGAAAGATGGATATGCTGCCGTTCAGCATTTTGTAATTCAATGTGGGAATTTGTAAATTAGTTTTTTGATCTGTATATACAAGAATCTTGTCACTTTGAGGGATGTGCTTGTATCATTAACATTGCTCAAATTCAGTTGTTAATGAAATTTTGGCAAGGAAAAAATGCTATACCCTTTGCTGGCCTGCCTTGTAGCAACTTTATGAACTCGTACAGTTGTTCTTGGTCTTGATTTGCACCTGGATCACACCAGAGAAGAATGTCTTGTATGGACAATAGATATGCATTGCCACATAGATACAAGCCAACACCACCATATCATAACTCAGCTAGTATCCAACTAGTTGAAACCTGGTCCTTGAAACGAGTAGTATTTTTGAATCATTAACAGGCAAAAATTCAATCAATAGTCCAGTAGACAGGTTAAAACGATGGCAATTTTATCTTTATTTGCATCACAAAAAAACTGATAAATATTCTGGTGATGATACTCTATTCAAATTTCAAAATTCAAGCCAATAGGATTTTAACCATAATTATACATTTCAGTGGATTGTTGATTCTCTGGTAGTAGACATTAATGGCTTGTCTGGCAAAGTCTATACTTTAAGGTACTGGACAACATTAAAAGTAAAAAAAAAAAAAGAAAAAAAGCTATAACTTTGTGCACTGCTGTTGAGATCTATCTAGTATTACATGCCAAACACATCCCAAATGGATAAGTTCAAATGATGAAGATGCTTCGTTTAAATCCCAAATAGAATTGGTAGTTAAGCCAGCTATTATTCCAAGTTTTGCAGATCAATTTCCCAGGTTGATGCCAACTTCAGTAAGAGTTGATCTGGAGTTTCACCTTCCCAGTCTTCAGGTAGTTCAAATGATGAAGATGCTTCGTTTAAATTCAACAAAATTTCTCTTTTCACTTCCATGGGAATGCTCAAGACATCAGGCCCATTTTCCATCAAAATATCCATCAACTAAGAACAGGCAGTAATAACACAGTCAAAATATAGATCTAGACTTTATAATGCTTGTAAAATTACAACTTATCCCAAATAAATTCTACAGGATGAGAAAAAAACCTCTTCAAATTTACTTACAAGAGAAGAATTAAAATGTCGCATTTATGAGCTATTCCCTATTTTTATTCATTCAGGATTATTGAAATGTAGGTAAAATGATAACTGACTTGGAACTCCAGAATCGAATTTGCAGATAAAGAGTGTTTGAGGTGGCTTATCTCAAAGATAAGCTCCAAATATGTGGCTTATTGTGAATGGAGGTGGGTCCACATTAAAAGACAAAAAAAAAAAAAAAGCCACACATTTGTTGCTTACCTTTTAAGATAAGCCACCCCATAACATGCTATAAACCTATAGATGCCAACAAGAATCCTTCCTGAAACAACAGAGAAATTCTAACCAAATGTGACAGGTGTCAATGCCTTCTTCCTACATTTTGAAGTATAATATGGAGATTTATTTTAGAAAGTGAAAAAGTAGGAGTACGTAGTTGGTCCTGTCAGAGCAGCCAAAGTATCAGGGTACCAACTATTAGAAGATATACCTGTTGAATCCAGTATAAGCACATCTCAAACAAGTTTGGCTCCAGGAATAACTGTGCAACAGCATGCAGAACTTCAATAGCTACGTCAAGTGATAGTTGATAAATTACAGGACCTGATCTGTCCATGAGCTTCGCAAGCAATAGATCATCTCCAGTTGACAGAACTTCAGAAAAAGCTGAATCCATATCACCAACATGAAGTGCATCCATTGCGTTGCTCCAAGAAGTCCAGGTGGGGTCACGCTCTTGCAATGTACCATCATTTTCTAATGCTTCAGATGTCATTTCTGGTATAGCTACTCGAGCATCTCCATTATCTTCTCCAGCAAACCGAATTGCTTCCAAAGTTGCTTCATCTTTTGAAGCTTGCCACACACTTCTAGCAGAAGGCCCCTCACCAAACCGAACAGTTCCAGATCCTTTTTCCCAAGCTCTCCTGCTGCTAACCTGATCAGTCTCATTTTCCAATTTAGTGGACCTAATGTCTACAACACCACCACCTGCCACTCTCCTTTGCCCAATTTTACCATATGCATAGATGTACGAAGCATCAGGTGCGTCAGATCTCCAAGATGGGCCCCTACCTCGCATGCCTGAAGCAACACCATCAGATGCTGCATGTCTCCCCCCAAAGGGAATATGCCCATCGTTACTATCTCTTCCTAACTGGGCACTAGAGTAATCTGGGAAGCCATTATACTTTCCTCGATGCCTATTGGAAGAACCCTCGAATCCAGCCATAACACCACCAGCTCTTCGACCTTTTGATATTGATAAATCTCGTGCCATGTCTTCAACAACTCTCTCGAGACCCCGTACTCTGTTTTCAAGGGTCATCATGTTATCATGAGACCCTCCCATAAAATCCTGAAATACAAGAGAGGAGTTAGGCAAAAATAACAGACAGAGGACTCATTTCCATAACACAAACAAACTAATCATACTTGCAACATATTCATGAGATGGGATTGTTGCCTCTCTAACTGTAACAATTGCCTCTGAATAGTCAACCAATTTCCTTTATTATTCATATATCTCTCAGATTGACTAGGATGTTTAGAAAAATCAGCATTAATGCTGGATGACTCCCTTTGATTTGCATCACTCCTATCACCTATGTGCCTTTCCCTAAATATTGAACCGGAAGTTCTTCTCTCCTTATTTTTGTAATTGATCTTAACGAGATCATCATGTGGCTGGAAATTCCCCTTTGTTCCCTTTGAGTCCATATCATTTGCCTCCGTCTCTTCGTCATTTTGCTGATCTGAAGGATTAAGACATCGACGAGGGACAATCACTTCTACAGGTAAATCATCTGAACCCCTCCCTTCAAGTTTCTGGAAGAACTCTGGGTTCAATTCTTTGTCAGTTAATGCTGGTGGCTTCTTCTTCAGTATCCCAACCGCCTTGTCCGAAACGTTGTTACCCTTATCTTCAGAAGTAGAATCGGTAGGTGAAGATCCACTGGATGAATCCTTTCCTGAAGGTTCACCTCTTCTCTCCCCAGGACTTGGAATATCTTTCTTATCAAAATGGTCAGCTAATGCAGAACCCTTGCCATCTGAAGGATTGGCAAGTGCATGAGAGGGATATATAACATCTCTAAGGGGAAAAAAAAAAAAAAAAAAAAAAAAAAAATATTCAAATGAAGAATTTGATCCCATTCCTACCATGAGATGAAGCTTTTTGGTCATCTGAATATCCATCACTTTCTCCTGCAATTTTCTTCCAAAGTTGCAAAGCCTCTGTCATGCTATCTCTGACAGGCTTTATCTGGTCAAAAAAGTAAATAGCATTTATTTTTATCGAGTGAGATTTCAGCAATGACCTGAAAACAAACTGGGCTTAACCTACAATGACTCTTCATATATCCCTAAATTGACATTTAAGTTGAATGGAATATTATTAGCAATGGAAATCAATATTCCAAATGATAAGTAGCTCCGCCAAAGCAATATTCTAAGCAGAATGACTTTTCCCATTGAATACAAAAAGGTCATTCAACCTGCAACTGTTCTGTAAGTTATGTTGAAGACAAAATTTACATAAATAATGTAGTTCCCTTTCTATCAACTCAATCTTTTGGATGAAGTGATTCAACATGATATTAGAGAGATTTCCATTCATCATCGAGAATGTACACAATGGTGGGTAACTGCAGAACACTTTCCCTGACATCATCTGCAGTATGTAAATGTGGAAGACCGCTCATACAATAAAGGATTCTTATTTCAAAATTTATTGTAATGTTAGGTAGAGGTCGCCATTACTTGTCAAACGAGAACAAATACAAGCAGCCAGCCGTGGAATACAATAAAAACCAAGTTAACAATTCTTTCTTCAAAAATTCAACTGACATAATGGGAAAAAGAAGCGAAAGAGCACGATAGCTGGTGTCTGATGCAATAAATAGCTCTATAACTTCATCAACTTTTGGCACCATATATAGGAAAATGTAACAGTCAAATAGTTGTCTGGAGGAGTTGATTTTGGGAGCTCACCTTGTCAAACCGGCAGGCCTCAAGCACATTCAATGTGGAAGCAGCTCTGTCTGTGATCAAGTTGCTTGAGTGAAGTGCCAAAGCACTCAATGTATCGGCTGCAGCCTTTCGAGTAGCCCAATCTGAACTGCCAAGGCACTCGTGAATACTTTGCAGTATGGTTTCCAGACTTTGTGGTGCTATTGCACCAACCTGCAAAATAATATAGAAACTCAGATTGATAGTGTGAAAAAGAATGTGAAAATTTCTCTTTCCCCACAACACTGTTATATGACATGTACAGCAGAGAAATCACTTAAATTCACATATTCTGACGACATTGACTCATTCAAAGACATCAACACCATGCTCAAACTGTCTATTACAGATAAAGTAGGGTCGTACACCCAGATATGGACTAATATAAGAAGCATAGTTATAAAAGGAAACCATTGACATATTGCAGATGAGCATATGGCATTAAGAGTAATTATCTCATATTTAATAGAAAGAGAAGAAAATTCTAGTGCATTTTATACACCAGAGCTGAAGAAAGCATGAGATATGACTAAAAAAATCATTTTTGACAAACTGAAAGCTCAAGCAATGAAAAGGGAAGAAATATGCTTGTGGTTTGATATTCTTAACTTAATTTCCAGTCATTCAGCCATCCACTAGCCTACCCCAATGCGATGATTTTTTACTGAAAAAAATGTAAATACTTCATCCCTTACGAAGGTCTTTTAAGACTTCCCATGTCATTTTTCAAAGTATACCTCAAGGATGATCTCGTGTCAAATTTATCTGTCCCTATTAATTATTAACTCAATCTTATGACTTTAGCAAAGTTTTACAACACAATTGCAACTTTGCATTCTTTGCACAGTTTTTAAGCCATGGATTTGAAGTATCAAAATCAATAGCAAAATGAGTCCAGATGCCACTTTTCTTTTCCTCCAATTTGGTATCACCAAACAATTTACAAAATGCCAACTAATTCATGAAAAGAGATATGACCTCTGATATGATTCAGACAATATCAGCAACTCGCTCCCAACTCATACACAATGAAACAAACGCGATTAGTTAAGATCATATAACCTAGTTCAAAAGAAGTCGAATTGGACAAACCTGGGATAATCTCGATACAACTGGCAATAATGAAGCCTTTGCCATGAAATTGGGGCTATTCAAGTACTTGCAGACCCTCGAGCAGAGCTTCTGAAACGCAGTCAAAGGTGAGTCGGAGGCGCATTCAATCATCTTTGCAATGCACATTGCCGCCCCACCTTGCGCAGTGTTGTTATTCTCACTCATAACCTCAAACAACGGCTTCACAAACAGCGAAACCACCCCCTCACTGCCATTGTCGCCCTTCAAGTATAGCGTAGCAAGCGAGCCAATAGCCTCGCGGCACGCTTCCCTTACCTGTGAATCCGAGTCCTTGAGCTTCTTCACAATGTGTGCAATTATTTTTGTCAAGTGGGTAGCGCAGGGATCCGAATGTGCGGCGCAGAGGGTTGCGAGGAGACGAAGGCTCTCCTTTTTCACGGCAGGTTTCGAATAATTGCCGGCGTCATAGAGGCAGTTGAGGAGCATCGGAACACCGTCATTGGACAGTGAATTTATAATCTTTTCCAAGTCCTCAACAGCGATCTGGTGGGTATCACGGTCTGAAAGTTTAGATAGAGAGTTGATGGTTTTCTGCTTCAATTCTACCATGGCTAAATGGGATGATAGAGAAGATGAAGAAGACCTTGAAGGGGTTGATTGGTTAGGAGGTTTTGTGGGTTTGAAGGATCTCAGTGAACTCATTTTGAAATCTTGATAAAGAATCAACTAAAAAATGTTACAATGCAGAAACTTCCAAGATTTTACAATTCAGAGAGACACAGAATGGGATTGAGCAATGTGAGGAGTTAAGAATGAATTTGTAGTGAAAACGTATTGTGGGTGGGGAGGAAGTGTGAGAATTAAGGTACAGAGATTACAAGTTATTCAAGAATGAAAGCAAAATGAGAGCTTTTGTAGAAAAGGGAAGTGATAGATCTGTGACTCTGAATTTAGATCAGCATTCCTTGTCTTTCAAGATTTTTTAATAAATTTTTTTTTTTTTTGAAAAATGGATTAAGATCTTGATTAGGAGTATATAATGACATGAAAAATTGACAGCTTGAAAAAGAAAATCAATATATAATTATATATGCCCTCATTCATCTATCATTTACTGGATTGTTTATTAGATTTTCATTTGGATTGAAAAGATATCTGAAAATATTACATTCACACCATCAAACGATGTTAATATTTGTTGAATTAAACCAGATTAGGCATAGTTTAAAAAGAATATGTTTGTGAGTAATTTATCCATATCCAACACACTCATGTTTAAAACTCTCTACTAAAAAATTGAAAGAGCACATGAAGTAGAAAGAATTTACCAAACAATAATTAAGTTGTTAGAATAAGTGGAATCGAGTTTCAAATTATAAATATAATGAAGTAATTGCACCAACTATTAAAACTGAATGATGTCAGTTATTTTACTTACTTTCGAAAGTAGTAAATTTCATTGTTCAAATAAGTTCATTTAAGCGCGAATGTTGTCATTGACACCTAATCACACTTTACCCTATTTACTTCTAAACTTTGTCTAATGCTACTGAAATTTGTAAAAGCCCAAAACTTGAATTTGCTATCTTCTCAGGCTTACTTTTTAGAACACCTTTGAACCCTCTAATAAATATTTATCTTACATCACCTAAAGGGGGAGAGATATTACAAAATGTCATAAAATGTGTAACTTGTACATATTCGACATCTTTGAATTAAAATGGAAAGAACTTCTAAAATGGTTGTGCTATGTGCACTTTATTGTACACATAGAGGTGTCCATAAGGGACACTTGTGTCCCCCTTATTGGGGGGGCTCCGGGCCCACCCGACTCCTTCCAATAGGGGGGACACAAGTGTTCATTATGGACATCTCTATGTGTACTTTAAGTAGGGATGTCAATGGGCCAGTCGGCTCGGCTCGTGCTCGTGACGAGCACAAGCCGATCGTTACTCGTGGGCCGAGCACGAGCTCGTGGTTCACGAGTCGAGTTCGGCTCGTGAGCTCATAAAATTTTTTTATTTTTTTATTTATTTTTATAACTATACAGACTTTTAAAAAAATAAATTTTTTTTTTTTTTGACGAACCGCTCGTCAAAAACGAGTCGAGCGGCCGAGCTATCGAGCCGCTCGGCTCGTTTGCCTCGTTTGCCACCCCTAACGTTAGCATTTTCCCTTCTAAAAACATTTGAAAACGGAAAAAAGTAAAATAAGCGAAGTGGGCCAATAAAGAACCAAAAGGATTTAACAGGAGTTTTATCCATCCCAGAAAATATAAGAGAGTAAAAGTCAGATCTTGCCCGACCTCCATTGTGAGCTGGATACACAGGTAAACAATCTAGTAATCTTGGAGTAGATTTATTGAAAATGACACTACAACTTATATGAAGACTGCAACAACTAGTATGAAGACTGCAATTACTTAGTGGGCTTCGTATAATCTAAACCCTCTCTCCCTCACCCTTTTCACAGCATTTTCTCTTTGAAGATTCAGACTTGAATTTGTTGGTAATCTTCTACTATCTTTACTTCTATTGATGGGATTTTTTATCTTTTGGGTCAATCGTTGGTGTGTTATTACTTTTTATTTTTTATCAATCTTTATGATGTCTTGTTATTGAATTTTGATCTATGTTCTATTCAACTTTCATATTCTTTGCTTATAGTTAGATTCTTGTCAATTTGATGCCCAAGATACCGTCTACCTTCTTTGTTGCTACGTTAAATAAGTAGTAGTGCTAATTACACCTGTAAATAATCTTGAATTAAACTATTTGCTGAGAGTCTGCTCTATATGAAGCCGTGTTAGTCCCGGCCGTTTGCCTAGATGGTGGTGTGGTGACCGAACATGCTCCATTGCCTAAGTTAGGACGGAGTTTTATGATAAAGGTGCTTAATTTTTAGTGCGCGTTCGCGAACTTGAGTGTGTAAGATTTGTTCTTTTTATGTTTGTTTTTTCTCACTTCACTCGTGATTTCAAAACACTACAATCATGTGTTGCTTAAATAGGCAGCCATGGACAATTCTAGAGACAAGGAAAGATTACAAATAATTAAACCAACATTTAAGAAAGATGAAGCCCTTTAGATTCTCATGTCAAGACTTCTCCTTCCAATGTGTAGACTTCTTGTTCCAAGCAATGTTGTGGTCTCCAGTGTCTTTGAATGCTTCTGAAGATTGCATATTACTTTGACTTTTAACAAGATCGTGCTTCCTTAAAGTATTCTCTGTTTTATATTATTGTGCGTGTTTAGGAGCCAATAACTTGGCACCTCGCCCATATGATGTGACTGATTCGTGGCTTATGATGTGACTGGCCCCTTTTTATGTGTTGTCGCCCTTGATTTGCTTCCTTAGACAGTTTGCATTCACAAAAAGGAAGTGAAAGTTTTTTTAATGTTAATTGATAGCTTTTATCGTACACGAATCTGTATAATGACTGGAGCTGAATAGAGATGATTGACAAAGCAGAGTCTAACAGAGGCTTGTGAATATAGAACCGAAGTCCTAACTCGGCTTGGTCCTTTCATATATATAGTACAAGTAGTTATATGATTTTTCATGATCGCATAATTTACCAGTAAATCACTAGTTTGTATAGTATTTCGTGGCTAACAAAGTCACTAATTTATACATTAGTGCTTCTGCAATGTCAAATACGAGCATTGGCTTTATCCACTGCACTATGTTCCAAGTGATTTACAGCCACTTTCTATCACACATTTCGAGGGACCCACAAGTACTACCTCACTTGTCCAAACTCCCCAAACATGCACGGTGAACAAATTTATTTATTCTCTGCTTTATCTTAGACTGGAGGTCCCTTGAGAGATTGACAATTCTGATGAGCTTGCATAATGCTAAAATTTTGATATGTTACATTTGTGTGCTTGCTGACACTTCCTGAACTGATTTGATCCAACATCTGTTTTGAATTAGCTTAAAAAGTAAATAAGTTGACCTGTTAAACTTAAAAGGGTATTTTGGTCTTTACATGCAGACGGGAAAGCTATGGTTCAGACATTAGAAGCTATCGAGGGTGGTGGAGGATCCATTAAAGTAGGAAGCACCGGAACAATCAGTGCTCTCATGTCTAAGGAATTAGAATCCGGGAAATTTGCATCTCAGATTCCGGTGTCGTTTGGAAATGTTTCTCCTGTAGTTTCTTCCTCAGTATGCTCCGGTGATAGCATTCCGAGAAGGCCGAAATCTAGAATGTCAGTTGGTGAAGCAAGCAGCAGCGACCAAAATCATGAAGCCCCTGAAGTTACAAGGAAAAAGCACACTAGAAAAACTCATCGAATTCCAATGCTCAAAGCTGATAATGTACTCATGGATGGAACTCCTATGAGGCCAAAACCCGTCAAAAAGGGGCATGGCATGGTCGAAATCGTGGACATAACATGTGGTAATCCGGACAGTACGTGGTCAAACCCTATACGAAATCGTTTAAAGAAGCTTGGCTTCTCGAAATTATCTGAGAGCGCTGTCTAATAATTCCACCTTCCAAGTTCAGCCAAGTGAATCCAGAAAGTGTGATTGGCCCGATTGCTCGCTGCCAACCTCCACAATATAACACGTGCTAGGTTCTTAACAACAACCATCGATCCAAGCTTTAGTTTTGCATAGTCATCTGTAGAAGCCAGGTCTGAGACAGCATAATTATAGCCTGCTAAACTACTCCACTTCTTGCATACAGAGATCCAACAATGCCTATCTCAACAGGATAAAATTTCAAGCCTTTTGCTCGAGAATTGTCAAGCCAACTCCATTGAATTTGTACAGTGTCTTGTGTAGGGTAGAAGTGAAAGTGAAGGGTTCTGGTTTTGCATCTTGTATTGGTAGGGGCATCATTCAAGAGTACACAAACACTTTTATGTTCAATGTGGAGAAACAATTAGTAGTATGTAAAAGAAAAAAAGTATTTCTAATTTTCCAAAATAAGTGCTTTTCTAATTGCCCTTCTAATTATTTATCCTTTCTAATTAATTCATAAATTTGAAAGCTATATTGATGATTGGTGATTTGCAAGTATAGTTAAGTTTCCATCATCCTAGATTAAACTAAATAAAATCACATAATTTGCCATTTAGCAATAGAAAATATCTTAGAAAAGTATAGAAATAATAGGAGCCATCTCTAGATCAATTGAATTTACAATAATAATACTCAATATTTGATAAAACTAGAACTTAAATTATTTTCTCGATTTAAAAAGGCACAATAATCTGTTGTTTTATTTCTAAAAATATCTTAAATTTTTTGGTTCAACAAAGGTTTTTTTTTTTTTTTTTTTTTAAATTAATTACCAAATGAAAAATATCTCATGCAAATGCTTAATTTAATCAGATGAAAATCTGATTTATAAAAAAAGATGAGTGGGAAGAGAAGCTTGCTCTCTTATCAGAGCCAGGTTTCGATCCTGGGACCTGTGGGTTATGGGCCCACCACGCTTCCGCTGCGCCACTCTGATTAGTTGTTCGTTTACTGTCTCTAAATATATATATTCTCACTCAATAACGCTCCTGCCAATGAAGGCAGCTACTGGGTTCGAGTGCGCTTGAAACCGAAGAATAGCCACGATTCCAATTACTCTTCAGCTATCATGCTTCTCATCAAGATTCAAGACCCACTGAGTATTCTTCATCTTCTTCAAATGTGTCTACTGCTTGTTTTTCCAAGCTCAATTCTTAAGATTCTGGGTAAGTCAGCAACTAAAACTCTAGGATGGTGCAGACCCACAACCAAACTTTGCCCAAGCTCAGGTTCAAGAACCACATGCTGGTTCAGATTTGGGAAAAAATGGTGTTGATGCAGAAGGTGCTGGAATTTACGGTAGCCAGACCTTTGATGATTTTGACCGCGACGATGTTGAACAGGTGATCACTTATCCATATCCATTCTAGGAATTTGCGAATTGCGATTGCTAGCTAGTTAAGTTTTCATGTAAATGAATCTTCTGTATTAATTTGTTTTTGGTGATGTGGATATCTGAGATATATTCATTAGCAAAGGTAGAATTTTCCTCGAGTTTGAATTGGAAAGATTTTTCCTTTTTAGCAGAATAGTTAGTTCACCCACGGAAGCCATACTGAAATGGTAGAAAATTGTCAAGTAAATTGGAGTTTTGATTTAGTACTAATCATTTTATGTTGAACACAACAAATATTTGGCAAAATGAGGAGAATCCATTGCCAACTTCTCATCTACTATATGTTCGTGTAAGTGGAATACAAGGAAAGTTCGAAAGCTATAGGTTACCATTGTAATTAATAGCTATCATATTTAGTTGTGATTTTGGTTCTAGATAATGAGAACCTCTCACAGATCGAGTTATCATCATTGAGTATATTGGACACAGTATTAGAGCCTCTATTTTTGGTTTTTCTCTTGTTTTCTTGGTTGGTTTTCTCACGGCGGGAGGAGCAAAGCTCATCCAATCTCTTCCTCCCTTCTGTATATCGATTTTCTTTCTTCCCTTGGTGCACTCTGATTTCTTTGCTGGGATTCCTTTCATTGCTAAGGGTTTTCAAGCTTTCTGGGTTGCTCTCGTTCTAAGATTCTGGGTCGACCGAGTTCTGGTCGACTGATTCATCAATTGGCTTCATTCGGGCGATTTTGGCTCTGTTTGACGGAGTTCGAAACTCAAGGATACCCGACGTGAAGATCAGATTCTGGTGTTTTCAAGAGCAAATTTTGGTGATTTTAATATCAGAATATTCTGGGGATTTCACGGGGTCATGAGAAGAAACAGTGGGTTCTCCTTGTGGGCCGACACAGGCGTATATTTGAGGAAATTACACAAAATCAAGTTTTTAAAGATTTAATTTCAAAAATCAGATGAAATATTTCACTTTTCAAAAATTAGATATTTTATTTTTAAATATTAAATATTAATTGTATAATTTTCATCCAAACCCTAATCAATTTCATCCCAATTTTCCTACCTTCTTCTCTCCGTCACTCTCTCTACCTTATCTCTTCTCTCCGTCACTCTCTCTTCTCACTTTCCATTCTCCTCCCTCTCCGTCGGCAGCCCAGCCTCCACTAGATAACGCATTGTAATTCTTCTTCCTTCTCTCCGTCACTTTCTCGTTCGTCGTTGAACGACGCTTGAGTTTGCCACACGGTGGCGATCGGGAGTTCGCCTCGAGCAATCTGGTGTTGGTGTTCGCGATAGCGCTGATGGCTTGTTGATAGTGACGTAGTTTAGATTGGGTGAGGTGGTGGTGATGTGTGGTTTTGGTGTTGGCGGAGTTGGATTCGTGTTTTGGGTATGTGGTTTGGATCTATGTTTTTGGATCTGTGATTTTGGATCGGTGGTTGTTATTGTTGTTGGCGGTGTGGTGGTGGTGCGGTTGCAATTGCGGTGATAGCGATGACAGTGAGTTGTTGGTGTAAGTGATGGGCGATCCGTGCTGAGTGGTGATTGGACGATCTATGGTGTATGTGTGATGTTTTGTGTGTGTGGAAACGATTGTGTGGTGGTGGCGATGGTACATCAACTAGACGATGTTGGTGCTGCTAGTAGATGTTGGTGTCGATGGCTCTGTCGAGGTGATGGTAGATCTGGTGCGACGACGTGATGGTATTTTTTGCAATGTGTTGATTTGTTTGAGATGGTGTTGCTGTCGAGAGGTGGTGGTGGTTTTGGCAGCGAGGATGGCGATGGTGCTGCTAGAGGGAGTGGTGAGATGATGGTCATAGGTGTTGGTTGTTATCACAAATTATTTGGTTGATTGTGACTATTAAATTAGTTAATTTGTTATCAATAAGCACAATGTGAGCAATGGAAAAGATAAATTGTGATCAAGAAATAATGTGTGACCTAAAAAATTGTTAATTTGTGATCGATAATTTGAAAATGTGTGGCTGTCTCATAAGTTATGACTTATAATATTTGTGATTTGTGATCGATAAATAAATTGTGCTGTATAATTTTTTGATTTGTGACCAATGAACAAATTGTGACTATAAATTTTTTGAATTATGATCGTAAGATAATTTGTGACATATAAAATTTGTGATTTGTGATCCATAAATAATATGTGACTTATAATTTGATAGATTTGTGATCGATGAATAAATTATGACGTATAAATTTTTGATTTGTGACCAATGAACAAATTGTGACCTATAAAATTTTTGAACTGTAATCGTAAAATAATTTGTGATATATAATAAAATATATATTTAATTAATTATTTTATAAATAAAATTTAAAAAAGTCTGAAACTTGAAATTTTAAACTTGATCTCTCAAATTTGAAATTGGTGAAACTTAACATCTTTGTTATGAAATCTTCTCATTTATACTTTGCACTTGGGCCTAGTATTTTGGGCTTTCAATATGTGCGTTTGGGTTTTAAAATTGGGCTCCAATTAATTAGGCTTGCTGGTGAATCAGTTAGCCTTTGTTAATAGATTTGCACCCCTTTTATAATCCTTGAATTCCCGATTTCACTGCAGTATTTTACGAGGATGTATTTAATTGAGACTTTTAATAATTTCCCGCTCAAAGCTTGGTTCTTCGATGTTATGTAGCAGTATAATTTCATATTTATCGCTTTCTCCTTTCTCAACATCTGTTCCGGAAGCTACTTGTTTACTAGCTAATCTTTCGAAGAAAAAATATGACCTTACGTGGTGATATAATTGAAAAGGAAAAATTCAGATAGGAGTAACAGACAAGCATGTCTCCCTTGACTATTCGAATATCATAGAAACTAAGTTGCCCATTACTTTGTTGAGACTTGATAAATATGCTGTAATCACATATACTGCGTAGTTTGCCTTAAAATTCTTCCGGGTGGTTCAATCTCTTTTAACTTCTATTAGTAATTTGGTAACATTTAACAATGTGAGGCATTGAAGATTTGTCTCTGCTAAATCCTTGATGGAAAAATCCATCATTAAGAAAATAACAATTAAATATTATTATAATAGAAATTTTAGAATAAGATAGTAATAGGAAAATAAAAATGTATATATTGACCTCATTGGCAATATAATAAAAATATCCTTCTCAATATATAAGATTAAACATTTATTCATTCATAAATATCAACCGAATTTTGCAGTTGATTCTTGTAATATTTTCTAAATGCGCCGTAACAATTGAAATAATCAATATCAATATCAAAATCACAAATACGTATACTAATGCAAATATATAACTTAATGTTTTTTGTCTCAACCAAAATTTGATACGAAAGACTACACAAAAGAAATACATATAAAAAATAAATGGTAGGAAAAATTCTTGCATGATACAACATACAAAAACATTGAAAATTATCCCACCTAATCCTACTCATTAAAAATATTGTATTCATATCTTAATCTTAAAATTATTACATTTGAAATCCTAACGAGATAAAACTATCTTTTTTCAAAACATAAATATTGAGTTTGGTGCTGGTTTTTTTTTAAAAAAAATCTCACCCAACCCCATGACCTTAGATTTTAGCAAATAATATATTCAAAAATTAATTAGGTGGTTTGCTCTAGGTGTCCTTGCTTGGACCATCACCCAACTCCCAAGGGCCCTCAACTTCTCAACACCTATAGGTATATGTGCGTTGGTGTGTATTCAACAAGAATATTGAAGAAATGTGTAAAATATTTTGATAGTCGTTTTGCACATAATTGTTTGCCCTAGCATGCTAATCAAGCCATATAGAATTGAATAAAAAATATGTATACGATACTTGTATTGCGATCTTTCACCCATAAAGACTATAGTTCTTTGATATAGCTTTCGGTTTGAAGATCAACTTAGTTTATTCAATGATCCCTCTAATATCATTTTTTTTAATAATGCTACTCGTACATAATGAAGTTGTATAATGATTTACATATAAATGAGGTATCAAAAAGAGAGTGAAATTTTGTTTATTTATTTATTTAGTTATAAAAATTCTGATTCAATCATATGTTATCATAAATAATTATGTACATATACGTATTTTTTTCGAGTCCTCTACCCCCACACCTATTTTTCTTTTACAATATTCGTCAATATCCTCACAAGATGGCCTATTTAACCAATCTACGTAGAAAGCAACGAGCCGGCAATTTGGACTGTTTCAGTTATCCACCCAACACGGTTCAAAAACCGCCCCCAAGATAACACACAAATGCTTAGATTATTCTTTATTACTATTACAAAAGAAATTAATTAAGAGCATGAATAAACAAGAAGCCATTAGATCATATAACATTCATGGCTGGGGCTGCTATAAGAATTCATGAAGCTGCCGGAAAGATGACGCAACTCTGCCGGAAAATCGTCCACGTCAATATCCGGCGGAGCATACTAGACAAAGTTTCAGCATTCCGGCAATTCTTTAGATTCATTTGGGACAGAATGCTTGTTTGTTCAATAGGGAGGCCTATTCGATATAGAAGATTGTCCCAAAGATCCTGTAATTCTTCTTCGTCGTCTGTGGAAGCTATAGAGTCTTGCATAGGGCATGAAGAAGACCCCATGACTATTACATGCAGCAGTAGCAGCTATGAAGACATGAATGATTCAGATTTAGTAACCTTAAAAATCAGTCTTTTGGGTGATTGCCAGATTGGGAAAACAAGCTTTATGGTATAAAATTTCTACCAACTTTTTCATTTTAAATTTTTCTTGAAATATATCAAATGGGCTGGCGAATTCATTTAGTTAACACTAACTTTATATCGTATATTGTTACTCTATTATGGGTCTTTTGCTGCTTGAAGAAATCTTATGGTGTTCGATATTTTCTTGATTATTTTTTTTTTTGTTTGGTCGAATGTTTTAGATAAAGTATGTAGGGGATGAACAAGAAAAAAGAGGATTGCAGATGAAAGGAATAAATTTAATGGATAAAGTCCTACATGTTCAAGGTGCAAGGATTGCTTTTAGAATGTGGGATGTGGGAGGTATGATTAAATTGATTTCTTCCAAAATGTTAATTATTTTTGTAATTAAGTTCATGTTTGTTTTCCATTCTTTCAAAACTCTTTTTCTATAAATTTATTTTTAATTACGCATTCACACAAAAAATATTATACACGTAAACCCGAAACTTTTCCCTACTTTTTAACCACATATTTTCCAAAAATTCACTATTCCAAAATACATTTTTCTCCAAAAACTAATTTTAATTGAGCCTAAACAAGGGCTAAATAAAGAGCTCGATTGCTACCTTGAGGGCACCAAAAATACGGTTGCCAGTTGTAGTACGTATAAGGCCAACATCCAAGAGTGCACGGAAAGGCCTCCGGCTTTCAGCAGGTTCAACGGAGAAATCTTCTCCAGTAGCCTGCATGGAACTCCAGGTGAGGATCTACAAAAATGACAAGCATACAAGAATATAGCCCGGCAAGCAATCACAGATGAAGAGAGAAAATAGTTACCTCAACATTTCCTTCATACTCTTCATCCATTTCAAGGGTTTTGAGAACTCGGCGAGCCAACAGAAGTCCAGTGCAGTAAGCTAGTTTAAAATAACAAGTGTGAGAAAATTTAAATTTGTTATGCAGAAAAAACTGACAAAAATGGCCTAGGTAACAAACATACCAGCAGCATAATTTGTGAGCCCAACTTCAAGGCCATAACGAGGCAGCTCATGTGCATAAGCAGCCGCGAGAACCATATCACCAGCAATGCTAGCAGATACAATTTGTGCAACAATGTCTTGGTTGGTCTAGAATCGTGTCAAGGTAATTTGCCATTTCATATGGAACATAAATGAACATTCTTTTATGCATGACCAAATCAATAACACTGTTACTACAAGCAATGTGATGAAAGTTCACAAGGTGGTAAAAATATCAACTTCCATCAAGATTCTAAATTCAAAATCCACAACCAAGTAAATTCAAATTGGCAAACTCAATAAGCCCATGGTGATGTGCATTAATAAAAATAAAGATAATAAAATATAAAATGCTATAAACACATTAAGAAACTTTTTTGGCAAAATCCTGTGCATCCATTGTCAAGTGGAACCCAAATAGCTATAGGCATGCGTGTAGGATTGTTAGAAGAATTTTTTATTAAGTTGCAGAAAAGGGAAGATAACATTGCATCAGGATACAAATCGCACAACAAAACGATATTTGGGAGTGTTGTACTTGTTTTTGTCTTGGTTGATCATGCGAATTCTAGCCCTGTAGTCTGTCTTTCCCTCTGCATAATTGAACAAGACAATGAGCGAACTTAACATCTAAGAACATGAAAGCAGAGGTAAGGATATCATACCTCTCCTTCTCTTATATTTGACTTGGAACCGCTTGAAGTAAGCTCTTGATTTTTGGGCTTTGACGAAGGCCTATGAATTATATAAAACTATTGAGAAAATATACAAGATACTTTACTATCTACTAATACCATGCAGATAGAAAATTGAAAGAGGATAATAGTTGCCAACATTGCACTAACCAGGGAATGTTGTCTATAATTGTTTACAATTCAAGTAAACAAATCACAACGAAAAAATCCCATATCATAGAACATACAAAAGCTTAGTATAAGATAGAAAATCAACGAAATCAAAACGGAACAGGAGGAATATGAGATACACTTCGCGTCACCAGAATACCATGAAATCACTTATGCTCTTGAAAATTCAAAATCGATTAAACCAACAGTGAACATGCTCGGAAACAAAATCTCTTAATCGTGTTATTACTAGCAGACAGAAAGATTAAGAACAAAAGAACTATGCACATAATTACATTTCATTAGATCTGAAAGCTTACCATTTTTCACTGCCCAGAGCTTTTCCTCGGGGAGGGGTTGTGGAAGATAAGGAGAATGAAGATAGCCGCAGAAGAGGCTCAAATAGCAGAAGTAAATCAAAACCCTAATGGACCAAAGGGTTAAAGTAACGGCCAGGATTCATTTTAGGGCTTATAGTTTGTTTTGCAACAACGGATGTGGGTGTTTTCCTTCAAAGGAACCTAATGTTTGGGCCAAATAGAGGCCTTAAAATCTTGAGCGGACCTTGGCCCACTTTATAATTTAGAAATTTATGGCTTTTTTGGCATGATTTTCGAAAGGGAAAAATTCATAAATTCTACTTTAAGTATACACTATTTCAAAAATAAGAAAAATAACTTTTAAATTTCAAAAATCAGATATTTGACATATACATATATATGTATGTATGTATATATGTGTGTGTGTGT
>CAIGRN010013344.1:0-14573 GCA_903798345.1 Fraxinus anomala
GTGTGTAAAACGCACTTATCACTAGTGAACATGTCTGAGATTTTCTTGGCATATGAAATTTATATCACGTGCTGCTTTGCAAAAGCTGATTATTAACGTAAATGTGGTCATTACATATAGATCACCATTATAATTTTAGCTCGAAAACTTTTTTCAAATTAAGAATGTATAGGACAAAGGGTAGTTATTGAAACCATACAGAATCACCGGACTAGCTGGTCCGACCTGAAAACTGGATCCAAGGCTGGTCTAGGTAGATTGAATTGACGGATTTACAGTTAAAAGCACGTTTGTAGTGTTTATAAACAGTTTAAATTATAAATAGATAGAAATGAATGGTACATAAGTGGATATTACTTATGGCTACCTCGAAATGTGTTGATAAAAAGTGACCCGATTATTCATAAACTTATATTGTATCTCTAATTTTCTTTTGAAAAAAAAAGTTAGTTTTGAGTATTTTCTTTTTTTGATTACTTAATACTTATCTAACATAACACATTTTGATCTAAAGATATGACTGAACTTTTAAAAATTATTGTTAATTTATTACATTATAATATGTAAATATCTTTTATTTACTTTACACCCCACAATGAACTGTCGCTTGAACTAATGACCCAGTGACCTGGGCTCAGTCCAGACTTGATAAAAATATAGGACACAGTGCATCTATGCTGGATTGTTTTTTTCACATTTATGTTCTCAGGGATGTAAGGAACATAGTGTATCTATGTTGGATTAATTTTCAAATTTATGTTCTCAAGGAAATAAGGGGCTAACGTACCTAAGGATATTGTATCTGGTGACTTGTGAACAGCTGCAGCTATTGCATCTCTTGGAGAAACTGGAAAAGCTACCTCTGAAAAGCCTGCTGCTCCACTTCAGGGTGAACAGCTTAGCACGGCAGAAATGGAGCATCGGATTAAGCTACTTCAGGAGGACAAGTAAATTTTCTTTCTAGTATTTAAATACAAATTGTGACTTGACCACTTATGCTTTGCTGCACGGTGCATACATCTTTCAGTGGCTGGAATCCTATTTTCAAATCTCATTCAAGTGTGGTACAAAGCCTACTCCTATCCCTATGTTGCTGCTTTAATTTGACTATTTTATTATCTCATGATGCACTTAAATCCTCGTTGGAACTGAGTTGGTCATAAGATAGTGCCTACACGATCTATAGATACGTATAGTATTATGTGGAAAGGAGTTTTTCTATCTGTTTGACCTTGGCTCCGCAAGAGCTAGTCAGGTTAGTTAATATATGGTTATCTTGATGTTATGATGTGAAATTGCTGATTTGGAGACAAATAAATGAATAAGGAATTTGCAGATGGCTGTTTTGACCTATCATTCAAACCAACTAGCTTCTCAATGGACAAAATGTTCTGTCAAGTCGTCGTCAAATAAAATATCTTGTGGATCAAATTGATTATTTTAATCCTCTATAGTTTATTTCAATATATAAAGTAGAAGCTAAATGGTTCTTTACGAGTTTGTGTTTGGAAGTTATGTTTGGTGCCACTTAAGATTTTGTTACATTACAATTTGTCGCCTGCCTTTTCAACCCTATATTTTCTCTTACAATATGATGAACATAAAAGGCTGATATTCCTTCTATGAGATTACAACAGCGCAATTCAGTTGATCTTTGTAGTTTGCTGGATTATTTTGTTCTGAATTCGTTATATGTATGTTTTTTACTTTAAATCCCACCTACAGGTTGTATAACTAAATACTGTAACTGGCAGCGAATTGCAGATGCTTCACAAGCAATTTGTTATTGGAGGTATCCTGACAGAGGCTGAATTTTGGGCGACGAGGAAGGTTAGCTACTGAAGTTTGAACTTCAGGGTATATTTCAATTGTTCGCAATAAAAAAATAATGAAAAAAAATGAAACAGTTGTCTTTTATCACGTTTATCTTGCCTTGTTTCCATCCTATTTTTTTCAACAAAATAATAATTAGCGTTTCCCAGAGGGTAGCTTTCACATTTTTCTATTTTGGAACAAAGTTTTTTGATAAATATTTAAGAAAGTTAGATAATTAAAGACGCAATACACAAATACAAAGTTCTATCAGTTCTGGTGAACACATTGGAAGAGCATTATAGAGGCAAATTTTCTGTAAACTGTTTCTGATAAGTGGTTTCAATTTGGTTTGACATATCATTTTAGAAAATTTTAATTAACTGCTAGCTTTGAAAAATTGAAAAGGACAAACAAGCTCTGCATTTAGTAGGTCTAAAGCTACTGATAGAAATATCTGATAAATAATCGCAATTCATTATTGAAGTGCAGAAATTACTGGATCAGAATGACAGAAGAAGGCCAAAGCAGCGTGTGGCCTTAAAAAATGAAATGTGGAGTGTGAAACCCTTATCAGATGGTCAGGTACAAGAAAGCTTCCTTATTGTGTGTCAACATAACTGGATTTGTTTGATCTGGGTGAATTTTATGGTCCTGACTCCTGAATGCAAGACCCTAGTCCCATGATAGATGGAATTTGGTTTTGGTGTGTATGTGTTGCGGTTTAGATTCCAATCAAATTCCTATGGACAGCAGAAGGGCCTAGCTTGATGGTTCTGTTAGGCTGAACTGTCTGTGTTATGGCCCATGCTTTTCAACGTGGAATGTTACTTGAAGGGCCTGCTGGATAATTCATCTGTTTCTGTTCTCATATTCAATAACACAGAGATAAACTTACAATTTTGAGGAAGAACTTGTTTGGTTCTTATATTCTAAAACAAAAGGTTTTTCAGTAATTTTGGATTCTATATATTTCCCTATTTGAAAGCGATTCACACCAGTAACTCAAAATGTACGAAAAAATTAGAAGAAAGAAGCACCAAGAGTTAGGGAATTGGTGGAGGTGTCTAACAAAGGCATATGTGCATCTCAATGCTGGGCTCACCAGAATTTGTTGCAATCTTTTCTGGTGATGATTTGACATCATATTGCATGCATTTCTTGATGGTGATTTTCAGAAGGCGTGGTTTGTCGATTTGTTCAGTCCTGACTGTGGTGGTTTGCTGCGACTGGGGGGCTGAACGAGAGGGGGTAGGGTGGTGAGACAGTGGTATCATAGGTGTCAATGATTCCAACAACATTGATGGGTGAAGATTTGGTTGTTTGAAAGGAAACTGCATCAAGTGGACTCATGATTGTCGCGATTGATGGGAGAAGAGCAGCATTGTTGTGGCCTGCGGGGCAGTGATAAAGATGGAAGTTGAAACCTTTTCTTTGGGTAGCCACAAGATTTAACATCCTAAGAGTATAAGATGCTCTCTATTTTAAATAGACAATCCTTAAAATTATGCTTCAATAGACACTTTAAATTAACATTTTAATTTAGAGAGTGAGTTTGACTCTCCAAATTTCGAGAGTCAAACTCACTCTCTACAATTAAATACATTCAAAGTGTTTCAATTTTCAGTGTATGAAAATAATAAATTAACATTTTAATTTATAGAGAGAGAGAGAGAGAGAGAGAGAGAGAGAGACAAATTCACTATATATAATTAAATGCATTCAAAGTATTTCAATTTTCAAATAAGGAAAATAATATAATAATTTGGAGGGAAACTAGTGACAATAAAAGATGAGGAAAAACAATAAATATTTTCTAGGAGTAGTCAAATTAAGTGTGAAATATAGAGAGCCTGTACTTCAAATTTTTTATTCTTTAGAGAGTGTCCTGGAGATGCTCTAATATGTTTGATGAACATTAAAATATAGGTATTTCTGAAATAATGCAAAGATCCTTTTTCTTTTTGTGGTTTTTGCAACTGTTTTGAATTGTCTAGCCAATGATGGATTTTGCGCCACGGGATGAATTCAGGAACTAAGGATGTTTCCAATACTGAAGCAGCTCCCGCTGAAGCATTTTTTTATTTTTTTTTAAATTCAAATGACTGAATATAGATTAAAACAAAAACTTGGAATCATTTTTTTATGACTTCAAAATTTTAAAACAGAGAAGAACAGGAAACATGCATGTTACCGAACAATCCCCAAGTCCTTTTGAAGTTTGCTTTTATCTGTCTGTGAAGTCTGATAATTTCTCAGTTTGTGACACAATCTGAGATTTTTTGTACTTGTCTTTAATCGTTCAACATGCAATCTAATTGTCACGTCTCTATTTGTTGTATTTCCAGTCTAACAGAGTTACATTCAACTTAACTCCAGAGATTATTCATCAGGTACAGTTCCTTTATTCAAATTTTGTGAAACCAGAAAAGTAACTTCCTTTTGATTAAGTTAGTCTCTTACCATAGATAACAAATAAACGTTTTTTTAGCTATTTTCAGTGCTAGACTTTATATGGGATGGTCCTTTTAACTGATATGGTGATTGTTACAAGGGAAGTGGCCCAAATGAAAGAAAACTTGAGGGAAAATATGAATCCAATTAATTCTTTCCAAGAAAGCTCTATATATTGTTTATAACTATCCGAAACTCCTGAGGTCTTAAGAATCAATACATGCATTTTCTGAAGAGCCAAACAGCTAATAAGTTTATTGTTTTCCAACGATTTTTTTTCCTGTCTTTTTCTATTTTTCCTACTGAAATGACAGAGAGCCAGTGTAACTTTGTGCCCTGGATGGGTTATTTGGAGGTACCATGCTTTAACATTTAAACTATTTTCATTCAGAGACTCTTATATTTTTGTGCATAACTTCAAGCTACCGTCCAATATCGTTTTGAGTCACCTTGTCTTACCATAAGTAAAGCCTAAATATGAAAGAACAAATCTCACTCCGCTAGAGTAATTTGTAGTTGAAAACATTATGTTTCTTTTATGTGCAGCTTTTGATTCTGTTATTAGTTGACTGGATGTATCTCCCATATTGTCAACCTTGTTGACACTCTAAAATTTACTGCAGATATTTGCCGAGAAACCAGCTGTTCGCCAAGCATATTTGAAGTTTGTTCCTATCAAGGTAGGGGAGAATGTCAAGTTTTGATTTCCTTCCTTGGAAAAGTCTTTTCTTACATATTTCCTTGTCGCATTTATAACCCATCAGCTTGCCTATGTGACCATGATTATTATAATGATGATTATCAATATTATTTTTATTTTCCAATAGTAATTTTCAGTTGGATTCCTTGATATTTTAGTGCTTCATACTGGGTTCCATTAGGCTTTGGATAATGTCCTTAAACCTTTTTCCCGTCTTTTGATGAGCGGAAATAGTTGCTTGTTGGAGCAATGGTAATAAAATCTAACAAACTCCCTGATATTTAAATAAATGGTAGTTGGCCCCACACGATTTTGAAATTGTACAATTACACCCCATGTTTCTTAATCCATGTGGTTTACAGAACCTTGAAAGACAATGTTCTCTATGTTGGAAAGCCACTATATATAGTTTTGTCTCACTTAAATAGTAAGAATGGGTACGTGAAACAGTGATTTATTATTATTATTATTTTGAAGAAAACAATGAGTTTAGTCAAGTCACTTCGGTTTTATCAAGATAGGATATTTGTTTAAGGGTATATAATAACATGAAATATATTTATTGAAACTAAATGTATTATAAACTTCTAAGTATCATCTTTCGACATTTAAATCTATATTGAAGTGCGATCACTTGAAGGATAATATTTAGATGCATACTACATCATTAAATATAAGGTATACTGTTACTTGTTGGAACCTCAAAGAATTATGTGCCATTGGATTTTGTCTAAAAGAACTTCCATAGCCATTAGAAATCCCTGACAGTGAAATGTTTGTAATACAGATGTCAGAAAAGGAATTTTGGACCAAATATTCAAGAGCGGAATATCTTCACAGTACAAAAAATGTAGTTGCTGCTGCAGCTGAGGCTGCTGAAGATGAGGAGCTTGCCGTTTTTCTGAAGCAAGATGACATGTTGGCAAATGAAGCTCGTAGAAAGGTGATTTACACTTGAAGTGTGCACTTATTATTTTCCACACGTTGAACTTCTCACACTGGAATTTTGATCTTGATTTCCACATCATTTCTTCTTCCAGATCAGGCGTGTTGATCCAACCTTGGACATGGAAGCCGATGTAGGCGATGACTACTTACATCTCCCGGTACATTTGGTCATCTATATTCTGCAGTTTTATATTTTTGGGTTCATTAACAAATATTGCTAGATTCATTCACTTTGTTCTTGATATTTATTATTATAATATAGAGCGAGAATAAGTAGAATCCAACTAATGTGTTTATGTTTATACATCGTTGGTGTTAATGACATGTTACTCTTAGTGATTTTGTCTCCTTTCCCTTTTTGGATATTGTAGCCTTGAACTGCTCTTAGGAAAACATCACATTGATTCACAGGGTCTTATGTTTGATTGCATATTTTGTTCACATAAAGTTCTGCTTCTGTGGCATATAGGATCATGGGTTACTTCGTGAAGAGAGCAAGGATATTTTAGAATCGCAATATGAGCCATACAGAAGATATTTCTCGCAAGATCTCAACCAGCATGCTGCAGTTGTGCTTCAAGGAAGAGTTGTAGGTTGGTCATTCTGTAAGCCTTTCAAGGCATATTTATCAAATAGCTGAAACTTTTCAGTTCGAAGAAGCGATACATTTTGTTGACAAATTAATTTTGTTTAGAAGAGTACAGTTTCTAAATGATGCCTTCTACGGGTTTGAGATTATCTGTCAAAGCTGACTTATGATACTCCAATGAAGAGTTCATGCTATTCAGACACCATTCTTTGTGTGGCTTGGTGGTCTAATTTTCCAATCTTCTTTCGTTTTTTCATTGCTTGTAACAGAGAGCAGATTAGCTAGTTTATGTCACAGGATGGGAGTTGTGACGTTGGTTAGTGGTCTTGTAATTCGTGCTGAATTTCAAAGTCTCAATATGCTAGTCTTACATGTCTGTTGCTTGCATTTAATTGTTCATGTTCACGAGCGCATGTGATGGTTTATTCATTACCTCCTTCCCGACTTTTAATTCTCTGCTATACATGTTTGATACATAAGTCATCTATCTAGTCTCACATTGATAAGAAATAATCTAAGAAAAGCAGGTTCTCTACTGACTTCTATTGCAATTTCAGTCTCCATCCCTTGTTAAACAATGTAGGCTGGCGCAATAAATAAAAAAAAAATATATTTAATTATTTATACTTTTTAAGAGCTTGAGGATTGCTTGAGAATTATTTTTAACACAAAATATTTATGGCATAAGTGAAATGTATGACAGCCTAATGGCTTTTGTTTTTGTTTTGACAATCTGAGAATAGATGTTGAGCTTGGAGACACAAGGTCCGTGGCTGAAGCACTTGCTCAGACAAAACAAGGTTAGAGACTTAGAGGAGAGCTTCTTTCCCTCACTAATGGCAATATGTATGCTATTATTTTACTTGTGAAACTAAAAAGATAGAGCAACTGATATTTTCTAGTATCTTTGCAGCTGAGTTGGCTAATGAAGCATCTGAAGGGAATTCAGAAAAAGATCTCTCGCACAGGATCTCTCGAATTGCCGAGATGGATGATCTTCAGGGGCCTCGAGACCCTGCAGTTGCTCCCCTCTGTATTAAGGTTTGAGTATTACATTTATTTATTACTTGCAATGGTATATTGATAATATACGTCATCTAAGTTTGTTGATAAAGTGACACTCAGAAACATTTAAAAAGAAAAACAATGCTGTTGATTATCTAATGTCTTACTTTTTAAACAGGATCCTAGGGACTACTTCGATTCTCAGCAAGCTAATGCATTAGGAGATACTGGTTCTGGTGCAAAGACATTAAAATGTAATGTGAGCCCGCTTGAAGCTTATGGCTCTTTAAAGGAACTTGTATCTGAGATTAGAGTCACGGGGTTGAGTGAACCAATCACAAATCCAGAAGTTCCTTTTACGGTATTACATCTTCACATGTATGTGTGTGGGTATAAACTTCTAATGATGCAGTTTACTTGAAAAGATGTTTGTGGGCATATGAATGTTGATTCAGGAAAACAAAACTGCTCACTATTATTATATAGGTTCTCAGTGGCTTGACCCAGAATATATCAAGCACCAAATACCATCTCGGAAAGAACCCACACGAGAGCGTATTGGATAGTTTGCCAAAAGTTACTAGAGAGGATCTCTTACATGTGAGTGCACACAAGTACTTGATCTAACAAGTAGTGCTTTCATTGTTATTTCTGGTATGTTACTTTTTAATGATATTTCCTAAATGTATTTTGTTATTTTGTAGCATTGGACGTCTATCCAGGAATTATTGAAACATTTCTGGTCATCATATCCAATTACGACAAAGTATCTTTATACGAAGGTAATTGTGCCATTTTTTTCATGTTTGAAAAAGATGACAGTAAACAACACTTGAACTTTTGACAAAAATTCAGTTTTCAGAAATAATATTCCACCCGTCTTGGCGACCTTTATTGATCTTCAATACAGAAATTGCATAAAATTGCTAATTACATTGTAAATATTGCTGGCCAGAGTATATTAAGGCAATCCTCCATTTGAAACGCTACTTCATATTTCTATTATCTTAAACAGTTTACTCATTCACAGGTAACCAGATTGAAAGATGCCATGTCGCAAGTGTATCCAAAGCTACAGGTATCTTTTGTTATCAGGGATATGTACTACTGTTTCTCGTACACTGGGTTGCCTACTTGCATGTATAATATTTCTTGTATCTTTTTATTAAATTTCAGGAAATTAAGGAATCTGTGCAATCAGATTTCCGGCATCAAGTTTCCTTGCTTGTCCATCCAATGCTTCAGGTTTTTAATGCTAACTCTCAATTAATTCATAACACGTTCATTTATGCAGGCCTTAATCACAAGTCTATATTTCAGCAGCCACAGATTACATATAAAAACTTGCTTGATGCAGGCTTTAGATGCTGCCTTTGCACATTATGATGCAGATGTACAGAAAAGGTCCGCTAAGCATGGAGAAAGATCCAATGGGTTTGTGTAGTGCGAAATTTCCTTGTTCATTAATATTGTAAAGATTATATGAGGTGTACATCTTAAAAATTTTGTTGATTTTTTTCTGTTTGAAAAGATCTCTCATTTTAACATTGCTATATGTACCTTAATTATCTTTTGCTTATTAGGATTTTGAAAGAGCTTCAATTAAAGCCTTGGTTTCAACTTGTAATAGTTCAAGCAAGTAGAATCGAATATGCAACAAGTGATGATTTGATGGAACCTTGGACAGTTTTTATCTCTTTGTGCAGCAATTATGATTGTTTGGAGACCCGTCTGTCAAGAAATAAAGAATAGAAGGTAAATTTTGGGGGACCTTTGGTGTGAATTTTCCAATAATTAATACCTTTTTTGCCCCTCCAGAAACGAAGTTGTATGATATATTCCGTTCCTGTTTGAGCCACATTTTCATTCTACTCATTTTCAACCACATTTTTAATAAAATAATATTTTTCATCACATCAATAACTTTTACTTCTTTCCAACCAAATATTCCTTGTCACATAAAAAAAAAATGCATTCTCCTAAAAAATGTGCATGAAACGCATTTTTTCATGAATTATTTCATTTTTTTTTTCATGAATAAGACTTCTTGTATACCCAAATGTGTAGACTTTGGTCTACACCTTTTATGTGTTAAAAATTGTGTTTTTAAAATCAGTGTACCCAAATCTTTCAACACGCACGTGTACATATGACACTATTTTTACGTTGTCTATCGAATTATTTGCGTTTTGTCAACCCATCAACGATTTAAAGTCTACACCTTTTATGTGTTAAAAATTGTGTTTTTAAAATCAGTGTACCCAAATCTTTCAACACGCACGTGTACATATGACACTATTTTTACGTTGTCTATCGAATTATTTGTGTTTTGTCAACCCATCAACGATTTAATTTTTAACTTCTAACTTAAGCAAGCTTGAGCCAATCCCTGCTAGAAAAGTTTTCCTTTTTTTGTTTATCCAACATAATCACAATAACATTCCGTGCCTCGCGCTCTTTTTGTTTATCATTTTTACTACTTCGAACATGGTAGTGAAAGCAAAAACCATTCAAAAGGAGCTTAATAAAATGACATGTTGGTAAAATGAATCGACTCACTGGCTATACTTTCTCATTTGCTTGACCCGGACATCTCTAGCTTTGTGTAACTACCCCTCTCTTCTTACTATTTATGACACCTTGATGGCACATTTAATGCATAATACTCGACGTAAACTATATTTTGAACTTTCATTTTTCATTCTTAATAGTGCCCAACACTACGATCATCTTATCAAACAAACCGAAACTAGCATATACCAGAAAAGGCTTCATCTTACACCTAAACACGTCGAAGATTGCACTACTGGTTTACACTTCCACTATTTCATGAAAAAAGAGCCCTATCCTCGCACTTATTTGCAGATCACAAAACGAGCTAGATAGTCGCGTCGACGTACGAGTAATCTCGACTCCGACCATATTCGAGGAGGCTACCATGCGTTCGATCCCATACTCCAATGAAAAGGGATTCTGTGTCGGGACTGAATGACAAGCCAGATATCTCACCGAAGAAATCGATTGCAACCATCACACAGGAGACGGAGAATAATGAGCAAAGGTGTCGATAAAAAATGCTGTTAAGGAGAGAATAAACACCTCAGCAGCCTGCTTCTGGGAGTTCGAATTTCCTCCTCATCTGGACCTAATGTACGAAGATCATTTGATTACAAATCATCGAGAACCACAAGCGATGAGAAACAAAATTGCATTATGTAACATTCAAGATCAGAAAAATATAGCCAATACTTGTCATATATCACTCTTGTATTGACTCCACAGGTACAAATCATCTTCGCTATCACAAGACTTCACGGGACTTTGAATTTCCGTAAATTCTTGAGCCGTATCCTCATTTTCTCCTTCACGTTCAGTCTTCAGTTCTCCCTTCTGCACAGCACAAAAAACATTAAAAATGTATCAGTTAGGCATCGTCAAGTTCCAGAAAACAAGAAGGTTCATCACTAAAGGATGTGATTTTGATTCGAAAAACCAATCTGGGGGGTTAAAATTGACATGAACAGGAAAGCAAGTGCACAGGCCTGAGAAATACAGGTTCTTGACATGAAAATTACAAGACACAGATTTCCCACATACTTGGACTGTAAAAAAATGAATGGCATCAGATTTTAAATGAAATAAGAAAATAACACGTAAGAAAGGTCAATACATTAGCTTCATGACTTCCCTCCTCAGCATCTTCATTGCCAGTCAAATCTATCGAGTCGTCTTTATTACAATTCCGGTTTTCCTCAGCAGCAATTTGTTGTTAATGCTCAATAATCTTTTCAAAATGGGAATGATCTGAATGATAAATCACTCTCATAAAAGCCATTTGAAATACACAAAATCATTTTACTGTGAAATCTCATAGGCAAGGATATAAGTAGGACATGAATGGACCTTTAGCATGGGTGGTCAGAGCTCCACGAAGCCTCATCGGATGCTTTTGTTCTTCCTTTTTGTATTTCAGCTTAACTTGCTTTTGTGTTCGAATTATCAACTCAGAAAACATAAAAGCAGCAAGCACATTAAGGGTGTGCTTGAGCACATTAAGGGTGTGCTTGAGCCACATTATTTTGGAAGAATGTATTTTGAAATAGTAAATTAATGAAAAATGTATTGTTGAAAAAGAAGGAAAAATTATTAATGTGATGAAAAATATTATTTTATTAAAGAATATGTGATTGAAAATGAGTAATAATATTTATCAAATATTTTGGGAATTTGAACTGCAAAATTTTGTTAAGGGTGTGTTTGAGCCACATTATTTTGGAAGAATGTATTTTGGAATAGTAGATTGATGGAGAATGTGTGGTTGAAAAAGAAGGAAAAGTTGTTGATGTGATGGAAAATACTATTTTATTGAAGAATGTGCGGTTGAAAATGAGTAGAAGAATGAGAATGAAAATAAGAATGTGGCTCAAACAGGGGCTAAACAAATAGAATTCCTTTTACCATTTTTCGCATTGTCTTCAGCAAATATATTGTCCAAAGGATCCAACTCAAACCCCATATCAAAGTTCTTAAATTTAGGGCAAGTAGAAACACTAAATGGTTTTCCCAAAATAACCAAAACTATAAAGAAAAAAATTTACTGGCGCACACTCATAGGCTTATATATATATATAGCACCAAATTTTAAGAATGGCTATGGGTGGACAGTTTCAGGTGGGCCGTGGGCTAAAGAAGAATTGGAATGAAAATGGATCATAAGCTCACTTTTGGTTCAAGTTCTTTAAAATTCATTTTCCCCAAATTTTCAACCCCATATTCTCCAAATTAAATAATATTGCACATGGACCAACGACTTTTTAATCATTCGCTCTCCAAAAAAAATCAATTTTCACAAATTTATCCTCGAAATATCTACATGAAACCTGCCCTATAAGTTTTTCCTTTTGATAGTTATGCACCCAGCAAGTTCGTCGAGAACAGTAAATTCAAAGCAAAGGGAAAAAAATTAAAAACAATTGAAATTAAACTTGAATGGTTTTAACTAAGCCAGTGGGAAAAAAGTTTTCAAAATACGAGTTCCTTTTGTTTGATTCCTGGGAAACACAAATAAAAACCTGAGTGAAAAAGTGGAGAAACAGAAATTACTGCCATTGAAGAACACGGATAAAAACCTGAGTGAAAAAGTGGAGAAACGGAAATTACTGCCATTGTGTTCTTCATTGCTAAACAATCAACTCAAGTTTCATTAATACCTCAAAAGTACCCAATATCTACAAACTTACGAGGTATTTTGTCATTAAAAAATTATAGAAAGGAAAAACATCAAAATCAATAATTTCCATCAAGCAATTAGACAATATTATTCAGTGAAACTATATAATTCTCAGAAAAATAAGTGACCACGGAAATTTGGTGAGTTGGAGAGTGAAGTGTCGGAGGAATGAGCTTTTTTGTTCGTCAGGTACAAAAGGTGGGATTACCGGTTTCCAGTTGGCAATCTTCGGTTCGCCGTCTTGTGTGTCGACAGAAGTACAGAATAGAATAGTCGCATGAGAAGATGGTCGGAGGTTGAAGACGTTCCTTCGGGGCTGCTTGGGAGTTTTTTTCACCGGTTTTGGATGGCAGAGTTCACGAGGCTCGGTGGAAAATTTTGTGCTCGCCAGTTTCTTGGGCACCACCAAAGGATATAAAAAGTCACCCAGAATTATTGCAGCGTAATTTTGATTGATTTTCTCAATATCGACAGGTTTAGCATCCTCGTATTCTAATTTTACTTTTTATAAAATAATTATTTTTAATCAATATATTTTTATCAAAACTAACTAATAAATAAAAAATTATTTCTAAGTAAGAGAAATTAATTATAATTAAAAATTACTTTGAAAAATTACTTATAAGTAAAATATTACTTTTATGTAAAAAAATATAAAATAAAAATATTACTAATAAAACAAAAATTCACTTATAAAATATAAAAAAAGTTAATTATAAGTAAAAAATCACTTCAAATTATTTTAAAGTATAAAATTAACTTATAATTGGAAAATTAACTTATAAGTAAAAAATATTAACTTGAAATTTTAAGTAAATATTTAACATTATATAAGTTTTTAAGTAAAATATAAATTTATATCTAAAAAAATATTTATAAATAAATAGTAAAAAAACTTCATTAAAGAAACTATAAATTAAAAATTTTACTAAAGAACATATATGTATTTATTCTTATAAAAAATATTAGGAATCGATGAATAATAAAATTCCAAGGTTGAACAATTTCTAAAATTACTACCAAAACCTCTTAAAACCTAAATACTCGTAAACGTTTAAAATTGATACTTTAAAAGATGCTCATAACTGGTACATCAAAACTCTCAAGCACGCCTTCAGTACTGTTAGGTTGGACCCCCAATAACCAGTCCAAAGATTATTTAACAAGTCCAATACAAAAAGCCTTGAAAGACCTAAATCTAAGGCCCTACTTGGGAGTTTTAGAGCAGTGGTTATGGGCCTTTTTTTTAAAGTATTTATTTTGAGTATTTATGAATTGATTGATTTTTAGTAGTTTTAGTGGTGATTTTTAAAAACGGTCTAACTTGTATTTGAAAGTTTATTGGCTACCGATTCTAAATTTTTAAAAAAAAGAATTTACATGTCCCTTATAGTGAAATTATCAAATTATCGTGCGCGTGTGTGTATTTTTTTTTATTCATAAACAATATTTTACTTGTAAGTAATTTTTTTTACATATAAGTTAATATTTATTTTTAAAAGTTAAATAAAGTTAATATTTTACTTGTAAGTAATATTTACCTGTAAGTAATATTTACTTAAAATTTTAAGTTAGTATTTTTTAATTAGAAGTAAATTTACAATTATAAGATAATTATGCACTTTTAAATAATTTTACATATAAATGGTATTTTTACTTAAAAGTAACTTTTATATTTTATGCGTGAATTTTTTATCTTACTAGTAGTATTTTTACTTTATAAACAAAATTTTAAAAAAAGATTAATTTTCATCTCATAAGTAATATTTTACTCATAAGTGATTTTTGAATTATAGAATTTTTTTGTTTGTAAATATTTTTTTAGTTAATATTTT
>CAIGRN010013365.1:0-15248 GCA_903798345.1 Fraxinus anomala
TGGAAGAAGATCAATAGCAAAACAGTGCATCGTGGACTTGTTCAAAAATATGATGGTCCATTTGAAGTCATCAAGCGAGTGGGGAGGGTAGCATATGGGCTGAAGCTACCTGATCGTTTGAAGGTTCATCATATTTTTCACGTGATCTATCTGAAGCCCTTTATTGAAAGTTTAGAAGATCGTTTGCAGGCCAAGAGAGCTCCTCCTATGATCAAAAAACAGTACGATAAGGAGGTGGCAAAGATTATGGGTCATCGAACAATGAGGGCAAGTAAGAAGAATAGAAGAACATGCTATCTCGTTTTATGGAAAGGTAGTAGAGGAGTTGATGCAACCTATGAAAGGGATGTTGATCTGTGGCAGTTTGAGGACAAAGTGAAGGAGTATCTCGATTCTCTTCCGACGAGGATGTCGGACTCTTCTGGGGGAGAAGGTTTGTCAGCCCCTTAAAGGTTGATAGCGCAATGGCATGAGTACGCTTTGCACTCATGCCGGGATATTGCAGATTGGTGTGTTAATGGAGTACACTTCGAATTTCCGAGCAAGGAAGATGTGGGCTTCAATTTGGCTGGTGTCAAAGTGTTGTAGATTAGCAAGGAATGAGATGATCCAGCTTGCCGTAAGTGGGCTTTAGTCCACAAATTCGGGTGTCTAAGTTGGACACATGTGCTAGACAGGTTTCAGAGTCCATACAAGTGGAAAGTATGGACTGTTGTTGGGAATAGTTGTGGGAAGCGGCTTTTGGCAGTTCTAAGCCAACTGAGTTGGTTTATCCCTTTTGATGTTAGGGGTGTTTACTGCAAATGAGTTTTGGTCTATAAATTGAGAAGGCTATTGACTGATGAGACATAGAATGTGTTGTGTTCCTTCAGTATTCCTTCATTTTCTTGTATTATTGTGGAGGAACCTTAGTGCCATCATATGCGAGAATTTGGCTAAGTATTTTTACGAAGAATTCGGCACTGTGATAAATGGGAAAAAGTAACAAAAATATCCGACAAGATGAGGATGAAAATGACCGACCCGTCTCATACTTGATTCATTGTCATCCCTACTTATTTTGCATGTATTTTCCTTGATTCACAATTTAAAACGACAAATATGTTTACACGTAGTCTAAAAACAATTATTTTAATAAATTTAATTTTTCGATACAATTTACACCATTTAATACAGTAATAATAATAAATTAATTAAAGGATTAAAAAAATTAAGATTACGAACAATTTTTAGTTAGTAATACCGAAAGCATAAATAATTTATAAATTTAATTTGACGACAGGAAAATTGTTAATAAATACAATAGTAAAGCTAAAAAAATTTAAATACTAATGAAAATTCCATTGAGAATAAAATAACATTTTAAAAAAATAAATAATTTATCAATAATATTATAAAGAATGAATGAAAAAAGATATTTGATCTTTACAAATAGTAGCTTGTTAAATAATACAATTAAAGAGAAAAACGAGAAAATAACCTAACACGGATTTCATTACTTGATCTCGTGCTAAATAAACGGGCTTTATGAAATTTACTAATTGATTTCTTTGTTGATGGGTGTTCAACTAAAAAATGTATAATATAGTTTCTTCTTTTTAGTGAGATGTTTGGCTAAAGTATACTATTTATAAATAATTAAATTATTTTTTATCTACATATTTCGTAAAATTTACAAGTAAAATTTATTTATCCACATAGAGATGACAAATGGGATAGGTCGACGTATCCACGTCTCGCTCCACTCCAAGAGTTTTAATGCTCGATACTCACATAAAGTGGGGGCACTGGTCGAGAAACCCCCTACTGTTTATTGCCTAATTTATAATTTTATTACACCGTGTCACAATTATTTGTTTTTCAAAATAAATAATAATATTTTATACTTAATTTCATATTTAGCACTTGTTTGATTCAACTTTTTTTAAAATACATTTTTTTTCTCCCTTATTTTCAATCACACTTCTTTTAATAAAATAATAGAGTAATTAGCACATAACGTCCTTACATTTTACTATTATTGTGGTAAATATCATTATCTTTCACTTTTTTACATTTTTACCCTTAATTTCACATTCCATGCGCAAAAGCTCTATATCATCAATTTTCTCAATTCAAAGCCGTGAAATGATTAATATACCCTTCTATTTAAATAATACAAAAACAAAAAGAAAGAAATAATTATAATCATAATCCCAAAATTTCTTAAAAAGTACAAACGAGTCCCAAATAAATTATAAAAATGGTAATTAGCACATACTTTCCATTTTCTTGGCATTTTCAACTTTAATTACACATTTGATTGCGCAAACCATCATTTACATCTATTTTCATCCAATTTCTCAATAAAACTGTGAAATGACCAATATATCATCATACGTAAATAAAAAAAATTAATTAATTGCAACCATAGTCTCATTTTTTTTTTAAAAAAAATGTAGACGAGTCCCAAATAAATTATGAAAAAATTAGAAATAAAAAAATTTAAAAAGTGCAAACGGGTCCCAAATAAATTATGAAAAAACTTAGAAATTAAAAAATAAAAATAAAAGTACAAATAAGTCCCAAATAAATTATTCAAAAATTAGAAATTCATTTTTTTGAAAAAAAAAAAGTGCAAACGAGTTCCGAATAAATTATTAAAAAATTATAAATTTAATATTTTTTCAGAAAAAGTATAAACGAGTCCCAAATAAATTATTAAGAAAACTAGAAATTAAAAAAAATAATTTTAATTTTTCTCCGTTTATTTAAATATGAGGACATATTCATTATTTCGTAACTTTTTATTGAGAAATTAGATGAAATAGATAGAATTAATAGTTTTGCAATCAAATATGTAATTAATGGTGAAAAGCCAAAAAATAAAAGACAATGACATTTTTCACAACAATGGTGAAAAGTATAGACATTATGTATGCTAATTACCTTTTTAATAATTTATTTGAAACTCGTTTGCACTTTAAAAAAAAACAATTGAGCTATAATTGCAATTAGTTCTTTCTTTTTCTTTTATTTAAACATGAGGGTATATTTGTCATTTCACAAATTTTAATTGAGAAAATGGATGAAAATGACCTTTTGAACAATGAAATGTGGAAATAAAAGTGAAAATGTCACAAAAAAAAGGTAATGTCATTTTTCACAATAATAGTGAAAGATAAGAATGTTACGTGCTAATTACCCAAAATAATATTACACGCAAACAATTTTTTTTTGTATTTTTTAACCATACATTTTTCATTAATCTATTATTTCAAAATACATTTTACATAAAAAAAAATTGAGCTCAATCAGGCTATTAAAATATAATAACTAAAAATAAAATAAAAAATAACGAGGGCGGGTTTTTTCGTCCCTCTCCACTTCGGGCATCAACCCCCTCGCACAGAAATGACCCCATTATCCTTGTGGAGAGAACATGGAAAGTTCGAATTTGGCATGGAAATTGTCATACCTATATTCATCACTCATTTATTTTAATTTATATATTAAATCGTTTATAAATATTTTCTAGATAAATTTTTTGATCGAGCCGTTAAAGTAAATATATTTTTATAGAGAAAATATATGAATGAAAACAAATTCAAGAAAAAATAATTTTTTATATAATGAGGTTAAGGGGTTATATATATGTCAATTGTCACCACGCTCCAATTTGAGTTTCATTATAATTAGATTTCTGAGAAAAATATATTTTGTAATAATAATTTTTTGAGGAATGTATAGTTAAAAAAGAAGAAAAAAAATTGAATTTACGTGTAATACTATTTTATTGAAAAATGGATAGGATAATGTATTATCAAGCTCTTGTTTGAGTCCCATTTTAATATATTTTGTAATAATATTGATTTTTGGAGAATGTGTGGATAAGAATTTTTTTTTTCGATTTACTTGTAAAATTATTTTATTGAAGAGTATATGATTAAAAATAAATTTAAAAAAAAAGAAAAATTTGAAAATATAGCGCTCAAACGAGGCCAAATTAATGGATCAATTGAATGACTAATAATTTTCAACATATCGAAACGTCAAAAAAGACAAAAGGTACAAGTCCTTAACTAGCGGACAGTTGTACCTTTTAGCATATATTGGAATTAGTTAATTCACGTGGCAAGAGGTGGAATATTTCAGCTATTAAGAAGCTACAGTCACAGCTAAATCATAATTCGAAATATCACAGCCAATCATCTGCCTAATTTACTTGACATTAGTGGGACCCATACGTGCACAGCCTGCAACGTATAATCAAAACGCTGTGATTTTAGCAAATTATTTTATTTTATTTTATTTTTGTATTTCTTATTTATAATTTGGAATAATAAAATGCGTAAAAAACAGAGAAACCTTGAGTAGGAAAATTCAAGCCCCTTCCTCTCCAATTTGGCTCAAGAATCCAAGGTATTATTAACATTTATATTTAAATATTGAATTGAATTAAATTAAATATTTTTTAATTTATTTTTATTTTTGTTTTTATTTTTAAGTGATCTTTATTAAATTCACGAATATGAAAAAAATTAAAATTCAATATGTATCGTTGTTTTTGACTCAATGCCAGCTTACAGGCTGGTCTAGATCAGGATCTTGACAAGAAAAGGTTGATTTTTTTATCCGATTTGATTTGTGGGTGTGCTACAATTAATGAATTATGGGTTTCAATTAGGGGAAATAATTTTTTTCTTATTGATTATATGCTTTTCGTTAATTCTAAATATTCCTGGATATGCGTGAATTCTCCAATATTGTGATCGAGATAACTTGTTTAAGGTAATCCCTTGAAGACAGTTATGAGTCTGTGTTCAGTTTGTTAATTGAATTTGGGGGGTTTTGTGTTCACTGTGATATCAAAATTATGAGATGGTGCTCAGTTTGCGAATTGTATTTGGGATTTCTTATTGAATATTGAAATCACATTGGAGATGTTAAATACTTTGAAGTTCAACCTGAGAATGTTGGGTTTGAAGACTTTTCTGGACATGAACTATCGATTCACGTGATAATTTTGCTTCAGTTTCTTTTTACAGAAAGTGGCTTGAAATTTTGATATAATCAAAATGGGTGTTATGTCAAGACGAGTAGTACCTGCATGTGGAAATCTATGTTTCTTTTGCCCTTCATTGCGGGCAAGGTCAAGGCAACCTGTCAAACGGTACAAGAAGCTCCTTTCTGATATCTTTCCGCGGTCACAGGTGAACTTTTGACTTTGTTATTTGCTTTGGGGTAATATGGTTTCTTTACAATTATCTAGTCTGTGCTAACAACTTACCAATGATATCTTATTAGTTTCTTCTATCTGACGGAAAACTAATTCTGATTTTTTCACTTTCTTTTTAGATATATTTTATTTCAACAGAATTATAGTTGTGTAGAAGTTAGCAATTATGATTAGGTTATCCATTTTTCAGAAGTTTTGAAGTAATTTTCATATGATTCAATTTTAAGCCTGTTTAGTATGAGAACTTTGAGTGCATGATAATTTTTAACATTACATTAAATCATTACTTAAATTTTTTTTGCCAGGATGCTGAACCAAATGACCGGAAGATTGGGAAACTTTGTGAATATGCTTCAAGGAATCCTTTACGAGTACCAAAGGTGTGCATTGTCTTTATGTTTGGTTGGGGAGTTCCTTTTCTATGAGGTTGTAGGACAAGAAGTAAGATTTACATCCCCGAGTACCAAAAGGAATCTCGTAGATCCAAATCCCACAGAATCACAAGGGACATAGTTGATCTACATCCCGGAGTATCAAAATTCTCAGAATCTACAGACATTTTTGCTTCCTGTTTCTAAATTTGCATGGCTATATTCTGAACCATTTGTTTAATCCACCTCTTTGCTTTCTTAGTCAACTTTTATCTTTTACTATTAATTGAGATGTTTGATCTATTTCCTGATAAAATAATGCTATCCATCAAGATTATTCATATATTTTGACATTTTTTTTATCAGGGTGTTCAAGTCATTAATTTAAAAATTGCTCGCATTAGCATATCAATAACCATTAAACTCTTTACAACACAAACTTGATTGGATCTCTCCGTCCTTCATCTGAATATCCTAAATATCCTTTATATGTGTTGATTGTCCATGATTCAGATTGCTGATTACTTGGGGCAACGGTTTTATAAGGATTTGCGGAACGAGCAATTTGGCTCCGTGAAAGTTGTTTTGCTCATTTATAGGAGATTGTTATCTTCATGCAAGGAGCATATGTAAGTTTGGCAATTTATGAACATACTGGATTTCCATGCATGCAAGTCATCTAGCCTCCGTTTGGCAAAATTTGTAAATCATTTTATAAATGGTCAAACTTCAACCACACATTTCAATGTACCCATAAGTAATATCCACTTATGCACCAAGTCATTTATATCATTGATAAATTCTTTCCAAGCAGAGGCTTAGAGTGATATTTCTTTGACCTTTTTTACATTATTTTAAACCTATGGACACTCCTTTTCCTCTATCTATCCATTTAGAGCATCTCTCTCTCCCCCCCCCCCCCATACTGGATTTCCATGCATGCAAGTCATCTAGCCTCCGTTTGGCAAAATTTGTAAATCATTTATAAATGGTCAAACTTCAACCACACATTTCAATGTACCCATAAGTAATATCCACTTATGCACCAAGTCATTTATATCATTGATAAATTCTTTCCAAGCAGAGGCTTAGATTGATATTTCTTTGACCTTTTTTACATTATTTTAAACCTATGGACACTCCTTTTCCTCTATCTATCCATTTAGAGCATCTCTCTCTCTCTCTCTCTCTCTCTCTCCCCCCCCATCATACATCTATATCCACATTTTCCTTTCATCTACTTTCATGGATCAATTCACGTCGACCTACAGAGTATACAGAGTACATCACATTGTTAGGAACATATTGTCACTATCTGATACAACCTACTAGAGGTATCTTCCAAATTTAATGCTGGATGCAAACAAGGAAATTTTTATTTATGTCTAAAGGAGGATTTTGGGTTTGTTCAATGGGATGTGAACTTAATTATTGAATTAGATCCATCCCAATAGTTAAGTCCAAAAATAGAGCTGAAGGGAGCGAAGAAAGAATGATCAACTTCAGTCTTCAAAGCATCTCGCTCAAATTAGGCAGCAGCAGTTCTCAAAACAGCTGTAAATACTTTTCCATTATAATTTGATTTAGCCATATTCATAGTACCCTAATAGCTTTTATATAAATTTGATACCGATTCGAAGTCTAACAAACAGTCTTTCTAAATGTGAATGATCCAACAATTGTAGATTTAGTAACTTCCAAGCCACTATTTGAATGACATCCTGGCTCCTGCAACCAGTATGACAACACTTGCTAAAAAAACTTGATGTCAACAGTAAGAATGCGTGATTGTTCTTATAAAATTGGTTGATACCATTTTGGTTTTGATTAGAATTTTCTCTTTTAACCAAATAGCATAACATGAAATGCCTTTCATCTTGTGGGCATTGAAAACTTGTATGCTGTGTTGCACGGATACTTCAATTAGGATGGCGTATTCATGTCCGACGTATATTGGATATCAACACTCCTTGGATACCTGCCATGATTATTTTTCTTTCTTTTGAAATATTATATATTTTTCATTCAAAATTATTATTTAATAACAAATAGGTACTCATATTTTAAAGATTTCAACAAGAAAATTAATAACGAGCATAAAACTAAATTTATACTATATAAATAAAGAATTTTAAAGAATTTAATCAACGTGAAGAAGTGTCATATCAATACTTTTTTGAAAATTAGTGTGTCTACGTATCAGACACGTATCCGTATCGGTGCAACATAGCTTGTATGTTATAAAAAAATCACAAGATCAGAAGTTGGACATCTTTCTAGTAATTTTTGTTCTTTCTAGAGGAAGTTGAAAAAGAAATTGATGATGTAAAATGAAACTGAAGATACATCTAGAGAACTTACTGTAGTTGTTCTGGTGTGTTTGCAACGTGTTCATGTTTGAAATTCGTCTGCTGGGATGCCATGATGATGAGTAAGCTAACATCAACAACCATAGACTGCCCCTCAAACAGGGAGAGAGCATATGGAAACAGAACTACAAACAATTCTTTAATGCAAATAAAAATTTCCTCAATTTTTTATTCTTTTTTTAAACTATGTACAGTTAACTATTGTTATACTGTCTCTGTAGAGATAATAAAATACTAGATTTTCACATAGGTTTTTAGATTCTGCGAAAACAGTTAGGGTTTGATCTACGAAAGTAAGGAACACGACATACAGAAGAAGGTTCATATAAAAATATATAGCTTTATGCATGCGATTGCACCATCTCCTACTGTTTGTTAAGATATTGTTATCATCACCATTCTATGCCATTTCCTACCATAACAGCAACCCTGTTAGTTTCTTAAATGCTGCACTGAATACTGAGTTACATTTTGATTTTGTTTTCTGATTTCTATAAAAGAATATATAAATTTGTTTATCTATGGTATAATATTATCTAAATATCCTACTTGTCATCTGTGAAGCAGGCCACTTTTTTCTAGCAGTCTCTTGGAGATCATACGAACTCTTTTAGAACAAACACAGAAAGTCGAAATGCAGACTCTTGGTTGCAGTATTCTTGTCGACTTCATAAATAGCCAGGTTTATCTTCAATCAACAAGCAGAGTTATCTCAGATTTTTAATAGTTTATTTTGTGGAAATCAATTATATTAGCTATTAAGCATGCATAGCGCACGTGCACATGAGGTTGACAAAATACTAACAAAGAGTCTCACCTTTTGATATTGACACTACATACTTTAGTGGATAATATTAAACTGATTATTGAAGTTCTCACCAATCACTGCATTTGTGATTGACTATGCACCTTCAGTTATTGTGCTACTGATGTGAAACTGTCTTTTATTTTTATTTTTTTATAAGCAGACTGATAGTACATATATGTTCAACTTGGAAGAAATTATTCCCAAGTTGTGTCAACTATCCCGGGAATTTGGAGACGATGAAAGAGCATTATGCTTGAGAGCAGGAGGAATGCAGACTTTGTCAGTCTTGGTATCCTTTTTGTCTGTTGCCTTTACGCTCCACCTCCCCCTTGGCTTTCAATGTTTTTATGTATTCTCATTGTTTCACGATTAGAAAGAATTTTGGGCTATATATTTTTGGTGACTAAGAATCTTGAAGTAGGAGACTACTTTTTGTCTCGTGACTTTATCCATACTGATATTGGAAATCATGAATGAGGTGGAATTTTGTAAATCTATATTGTAACCATTTGCTAAACGATACTCTCAAGCAAATTGAATTCCTCACATGAATATGCATAATTGGATTAAAAATTGAAGGTTAGGCTTTTGCATGTTGTATACAAACCACCGAGGGGGCAGAAAAAGGTGTACCAAAATTTACTTGTATTTGATCAGCAGGCTGGGGTACTCTGCGCACTCTTTGCTTCCTTCTTACTCTAGATGGAGTTTGCTATGGATGTTAGACATTAAAAGTTAATTGTAGAAGAGATGAGTATTTACTTGTATTCTCTCTGGAATTTATTTAACTATAACTTGAATGTTCGAGGAATGCATCTACTAATAATCATTTCCAGTCAGCTGCTTTAATTTAGTGTTCTCCAATTTTTGTTTGAATATTTTTATACGATAACATAATTTACCACCTCCTTTTTCACAGTCGTTTAAACTTATCAGTTTCATACTTCCTAATCTCTTATTGCATTATAACGTGTCTAGGTGAGGTTTATGGGGGAGCACTCCCACATCTCGATGGACTTTGGCCAAGTAAGATTCTCTTCTTCTTTTGTTCTCCTTGATTCACAGTTTAAAACAACTAAGATGTTTGAATCTAGTCTTTAAATTGATTACTTTCCTGACAAATGTTGAATGCGCCTTTTTTGGAGATAAATTTAAATTTAGGATCCTGAATTATGATTATCAGGTCCGTTGGCTGTATTCCTGATTTCAGTTTCAAATTATTTAATTGTGCTATAGATTGTCTCTGTGACTCTGGAGAACTATGTGGACCTTGCAATAAACTCAGAAAATGTCAAACAAGACTGTGGTAACTCTCAAATTATGGAGCAGAAGATTCAGGGAGTCCTGAAGTCGGAGAGTGGTGACTCGTCTTCCCCTGATATAAGCAAGAATGCTTCTTCCATATCAAAACTCTTTAGTGCTAAAACAGAATTGATATCCACAACGTATGATCTTGTATTACCTGGAAAAGTTGATTTGTGTTTGTTTGGCGTATGACTTGTGCATTTGTTCTCTTGACATCTGACTATTTATTCACTATGGCATAGGGAGACAGCCAAAAGCCCCTCTTATTGGTCCATGGTTTGCTTGCACAATATTGCCAAACTGGCAAAGGAAGCAACAACAGTTCGACATGTACTGGAACCCCTATTTAATTGTTTTGACACTGAGAATTATTGGTCGCCTGAGAAAGGACTTGCCATTTCTGTATTAATTTATTTGCAGTCCTTGTTGGAAGAATCTGGTATGCTTGGGACCTTAATTCTTATTCATAATATTCTGTAAATACCAACAATTCCCTCTTTGTTATTTTGCTATCACTTTTTGTCTAACAAAACTTTTTCGACTTCAGGAGATAAATCCCATCTGTTACTGTCTATCTTGGTCAAGCACTTGGGTCACAAGAATGTTGTCAAACAACCTGATATGCAAATAAATATTGTTAATGTTGCCACACAACTTGTGAGGAATGTAAATCTGAAGTCCTCAGTTTCGATTACTGGTGCAATAACTGACCTGATCAAACTGTTGAGAAAATGCGTACAATGTATAGCTGAAGCATCAAGTCCTAGAGATGGACTGGATAAATGGAACCCCAATCTTCAATCTGCTTTGGAAAATTGCATTTGGCAACTGTCAGACAAGGTTTGTATGGCTCACATAGGTTTTAATTATCACAACATTTCAACAGTACACGAGGGATCAATACATTCTGTGTTCTTTTTTGTAAATGTGTCATGGTATGATCATTATTGTCAACATCATGGTCCATTTTGCAGGATTATGCATTATTAATGTAATGGGTGCACTTGGCATGTAGAAAATACAAATACAAGTCACCATACTACAAAATGTTGAGTGGAAAGGTCTAGGATCCCAATCCTTAGGCAAGAAGATTCTATTATGCGGGTCAAAATTTTAGTGCCTTCTAATTTCTCCTTATATTATATTTGACACGAGCGTGAATTTGTAATAATACCAATGTAGAGAATACAATGGTGGAGACTAATATACCCTCCAAGAAAGTGGAAATCAGGAAGCATTATAAACTAAAAAGATCATAAACTAAAAACAGCCTTCCATCTTTGTTGTTAATCTGTGATAAAGAAGTCAAATGGATGACATATCCCATACTAATTCATAGTAAAATGATTTTCCCATAAAAAGGGCAGGAAGAAATTCAATGATTTGGGAAAGAAGACACTATCATTCCACCGTCTACAGTTTCAAAAATTCTGGAGCTTTTCTCCAACAAAATACACCATAAAACATTAAATATATCAGATTCGTTAAAAAAAAAATTAAAAAAATTCCATCTTTATCTAAGTTAAGCCTAATACTTCACATTTCCTGTGGGATGCATCAGAAATAAACTCCTGTTAAACTTTCTTAGCGTTCAATCAGTGGCATAAGTGAATCCTGGAAGACCCGCACCCTAAAGTTCTAGTTGGTTCATCTAATTTCTTCCTGTATAACAGATCAGCCATAAAGCCATGCTGAATTTCATTTTCAGAACTTGTTTCCCTTGAAATTAAATTTGACACCTGCACTTCTCCTGTTAATCTCATATACATTTCTTTTCTGCCCTTACTAAATGCTGCTCCCTTTTTAATAAGGAGAAAACTGAATTATTAATGAGTAAGACGGCCTTTTGCATGATCGAGACAAATTATTTAGTTGACAAATTTTACCTAGAACATTTTATTATGTATCATTCAAAACCTTTTTTAATATTTTGCACTTAATAAAATTGAAAACCTTAAGCTAAGAATTAAATTTGTTTTTAATGGTAGTTAAAAAACACTCCATGTTACTCTTTCTTTTTTTAAATTTGGTTATTGAAGGGAAGAAGCTACAGTTTATGGAATTCAATGAAGCTCAATCAAAGTGTCCAAACAATGATGGGTTATCGGGGGTGCACAAGTCTTGGACGATAACTCACTGTAATTTTTCTGTGGTTTCGCCCATCTTTTTAAACCCTTGTTCCTATTTTTGTCTCCTTCTGAACTTAAAAATTTGTCTAACCCATTTTTTTAATTCAGAATTACATCCTGATCCCAACATTGTCCAACACTTTTAAGAGTGTTCTGAGTATATCCATAACTTGTCTTTAACGTGGCCAAAATTAGAAATAACTGAAGTGTTTACAAGTGTGTTTGACACACTCCTACATGGACACGTTGAGCCTGGAGGGTGCCCGTGCTTCCTAGGTTTTATGACAATTTTTCATTGGTCCCTATGGATTCCTTCTTTTTCCTTTTTCTGTTGGATGTAGTTGATTACTTTTACCTATGTAAATGAACAGAGCATAGCTTCTCCTTTCCAGGATATGTATATTGTAATTGCTTTTTTTTTTTTTAATTTAAGATCTCCAGAAGATCTAGCAATGAACACAGCAGAACGACGAAGAAGGATTCATGTACCTAACCCCAAATTTTGTGGCAGTATCTTCATTGACACCTAAAGCAACGTTCTTCAAGATTTGCCAAATCAGTCAATAATATTATCAGCTGAAACTTTCAGTGTAGTTATGTTTAGAAGCTTTACTTCATAACAATGTCATTTTAGTATCAAATGGTCCAAGAATCACAAGATGTCAGCATTGGATTTTCACCTAGTTATTGTTATTTTTGCACTTAATTTTTTCTTATTCGGAACTACATTCTTGAACAACTTAAACAGGCTTGATGTCACAATTGAAACTCATAATGGTTCGATAGAAGTCATTTTTCAAAATGATAGTTGAAAATGACCTCCCTTGTTGTGCATGTGGTTCTTTGATTCTTGTCTAACAATATGTAATTTACAGGTTGCTGATGTGGGGCCTATTCTTGATCTGATGGCTGCGGTGCTAGAGAACATTCCAACAGGCAACATTGGAGCTAGAGCAACAGTCTCTGCTGTTTATCGAACTGCACAAATTATTTCTTCTGTTCCTAATGTATCATATAGCAAGAAGGTAATGATTTATTTGTTTATCTCTGTCCGTAGATTACTTCAAGGATGTAGGTTTATTCTACGGTAAATTTCCTTTTCAGGTCTTTCCTGATGCTCTCTTTCACCACTTGCTTTTGGCAATGGCACATCCAGACCATGAAGCAAGAGTTGGGGCTCACCGTATTTTCTCTACCGTGCTTATGCCATCTTTTGGCAATCCACGATCTGTTAATAATGGAAATCTTGAAAATCCTAACTGTGGAACGCTCTGGGCATTAAAAAAGGTGAATACTGGAAGTTTCTCAATTGATGATGAAAGTGACAATGAATCGAATGCTGTTATTGAAGAAAGAAGAGAGGAGCAAAGTCAATCATATAGCTTTAAGGGTGCTACTGCAGATGGAAAAAATGTATGATAAAACTCATGCCTTTTGACTCTCACGATATCCAATATGTCTAAGTATCATATTAACCTAGAATGCCTTTTGTGAAATCTCATTTCATTTTCCTCGCTACATATCCACTTTGCAGGAAATGACTTCCCTTAGGTTGAGTAGTCATCAAGTGAGTCTTCTTCTTTCATCTGTCTGGGTTCAGGCTACGCTGATAGGAAATGCTCCGGAAAATTTTGAGGCAATGGCACATACGTATTATATTGCTTTACTTTTCACCCGATCCAAGGTTAGTGCCTGCTCGTGATTTTTTACTTGTTTTGATTGCTTAGTAACATTTCCTTGTTTCAATACTCGACTTTTACAGTTTTATGCATTCTTGTTTGACAACTGACTTCACTTTCTTAAGTGGTAATACTTCAGGTATCAGACTTGTAGATTTTGAAGGATAGAAATCATGAATTAGAGGAAAAGAGGTACTGTAGGGAGGAAATCAAACTGGTAGAATACACAGGCTAAAAGATTATGACCCTGCAGTTGAGAGGAGGTTGTCAGGTGCATTGATTATCAAGGGAAGAGGAAAAAGGGGCCTAATCAAAGATTCTTTATGCAGATTATTATGGTTCTCCATGCAAAAATTGGATTTTGAGTCGCGATTTGTATAGTGGGGGTAGATTTCCTTGGATCGTCTAGATGGAGTGAACTTTATTGATTTGGCCTGCAAAACACCCTTTGTTTTTACTTGGCTTGATTGCTTAGTAAGATTTCCTTGTTTCCATTCTCCACTTCTACAGTTTTATGCATTCTGGTTTGACAATTGACATCACCTTTCTTAAGTGATAATACGTCTGGTAGATTTTGGAGGATAGAAATCATGAATTAGAGGGAAAGAGGTAGGGAGCGAATCGAACTGGTAGAATCCAGAGGCTAAAAAATTATGACCCTGTAGTGTATGGAAGGGTGGTAGGCGCATTGATCACTGAGAAAAGAGGAAAAAAGGGGCCTAATCAAAGATTCGCTTTGCAGATTATTCTGGTCCTCAGTGCAAAAATTGGATTTCAAGTCACAATTTGTATGGTGGGGCTAGTTTGCCTTGGATCACCTGGATGGAGTGAACTTTATTGATTTGGACTGCAGAAAACTCTTATGGTCTCATCACTTTTAATGAATGTAAAGTGTGGAGAGGGAATCAAACAGGTAGATTCCAGAGGCTAAAAATTTATGACCCTACAGTTGGTGGTGGGGTGGAAGGTGCATTGATCATCAAGAATGAAGAGGGAAGGGGCCTAATCATAGATGCACACTGCAGATTATTTTGGTTCTCTGCAAAACTTGGATTTCAAGTCTACAATTAGTATAGTGGGTGTGTGTTTCAATACAGAGTCAAATTCACTACTGTACCAATGACGCTTCTTCTGTCTAACTTCCATATTCGAACACTGTTGCGCCTGCATCCACTGCTAGATTCTTTCAAGTAGTTACTAAGTAGTTTTCCTTGCAACGTTCAGATGGAAAGAAATCTATTGATTTGGACTGCAAAACACTATTTATGCTCATTAACACTTTTGATAAATGTAACGCATAGAAGGGAAACTAATAGGAAATATAGATTACAGGAATTATAATTTACTGTAGAAACGAGAGAATATATTA
>CAIGRN010013377.1:0-10410 GCA_903798345.1 Fraxinus anomala
TGTAGATTAGGAGAACAATTATATAACCTCTGTGGACTTAAGTATTCATTGAAGGGCCTGGAGCTACTCGATGGGTTGATATTCTGATAAAGTCTTAAGTAATTGAGTTGAATGATAGAAAGGAGAGAAGTAGTAAATGGTTTGTTTCTCATAATGTATCTGATGTACGTTATAATCAGTACAATTGGAGTATAAACTCTCATAGCTAATTGCAAATATATCGTGTGGATAAACTAGCAGCTGATCATCAATTTATACTAAAATTGAAGTGTAATTTTTCAAGTTAAATGTGACTGAGTTACCACAGCTATCAGAAACTAATCCTGACCATTGACCAATTCCAGCCAATCCAGTGAGGTTGTTTTTACTTCTGTTCATTTATTAGAAGAGCTTAAAGTCTGCTCTTCTCATTCAATACTTATTCACCAAAAAAATGAGCTATACAAAGTCTGTATTCATGCTTATTCACTACTTCAGAGCTTGAACTTTTGAGTTCAAAATCTAGTTTTATAATGCATGGGGTAAAACATTATTTTGTTTTGTCAAGTATTGATGGAGGAGTGTTCTCAGCATCATTGTAAATTTATAAGAACATCATTTTATTATACGCAGATTGCAGGATTGGGGTCTGTAGTCATGATGCCACTAATTGGGAATCTGTCCGATGCTTATGGCAGGAAAACTTTGCTCACTGTCCCCCTTGTTCTTTCCATTATTCCACTAGGTATATAATACTACGTGGTTTTGCTTATCCAATGAGTGCTTCCATGGGAAAGTTCCAGCATTTGACCACCATTCTAAGGCGGAATTACATCAGCTGAGGAATAATGAGATGTCATAATTTAATGCAGACAGAGCACATTCAGTTCTAATTTTAGCTCATAGACGAATTATTATTCTGAAAATTACACTTGGAAGACTATTAAATTTTATATTTAAACTATTATTCAAAGCATTTTTGTTGCTAACGAAGGAGCAGCAACACGTGTAGATACATCATACATTTGATTTGGTTTTACATATTTATAAACTTATATGTCCACTCATGATTGTCTCTTCGTTGTAATGACATTGTGCAGTCAATTTATGGCTAATCTGTGGGATAAATTTATCAGAAGTAATTTTGAATAAAAAATTCGGGTGACTTTAACATGTACAACTTGTGTTCTTTTTTCTGTAAATTGAGTTAATTGTGTCATTATTGATGTAAATTAGTTACAGTTTAAGACTTCTGGTACTCTATTCATATTTAAAGTGTAAGTTATGACTGACTGTAAATACATGTTAATGAGGTGAACCATCATGAACATTGGTTGTAAAGTATGATGAATATTTACCGGTTGAAGATTTGTTATCTAGCAGCTTCACTTTTATTTCCCATAGATGTGCACAGAAGTTAAACTTGCGAACCTGAATTGGTTATGGACTTCTGTCAAATTATTCTGTGTTATGGGACAATGTAGACATCATTACTGGAACTTTTCTCAGTCTCATTCTCATATTATCCTGGAACTTGTACTCTTAAGCAAATTAATTAAGAGTTATACCTGTTGGGAAATAGTAATGATTTTTCATTTATGAATTGTCTTGTTTATCACACTAATGACCACATATATGCAGTAATTCTGGCATGGCAGCGGACTACAACCTTTTTCTATGCATACTATGCGTTCAGGACTTTAACTGCCATGGTTACTCAAGGTGGTGTCATATGCATTGCCCTTGGCTATTTGGTAATTTGAAACCTCAATGCCATAATCATTTTTTATTTTATTTTTCAGATATAATATAAGTAGTGCTTAACTTTAAGGCCATTTGTTAAAAAGCCTCCGAAATTATAATTAGAGAGGTGCATATGGAACTTGAGAGTATTATTTATCATGTAGTAAGTTGCTTTATAATTAAATTTAAACATGTCAATTGAATATATTCTCAGGCAGATACTGTATCTGAGGCGAAGCGTGTCTCTGCATTTGGAGTCCTGTCTGGTGTAGTTTCCGCCGCATACGTTTGTGGTACCTTAGCTGCTCGGTTACTCTCCACCACACAGATATTTCAGGTCTTCCCTTTCCCATCAATTCACGTTTCTTGGTTTCTTTATCGAACTGAGGAAATTTTCCATTTTTTACCTCGTATTTCCCTTCTACTTCTTGGCCAAAGATCACTCATAGTTTTGATGCTAATAAGCTACTACTTCAACTCATCCAGGTCGCAGCAGTTATATCTATTATTGCTGCAGTGTACATGATAGTCTTTCTTAAGGATACAACTCGCCACACTGATGCTTTGGAGCAGCCAATCTTGAAGCGGGAAATAGAAAACAGTCAAGACTGTAGTGAATCATCAAAAAAAGTTGACTTCTTTAAGGGCATTCCATCGCCAAAGGATATAATTTGCTTGCTCAAGAGTAGGTAGGGTACCTACGTGTCCTTGGAACTTTTATTTTTGTGTTATCATTATACCATTCTTTTTACAGCTCCTGGTGCCAAGAAATTCAGTTACAGATTTTTCTAATGTTTTCTATAAAAATAATTTGCCCAAGACTTTCTTTTAGTACCATTTAACTTGATGCAGATGAAAATATTGCTCACTAATAGCTACGATATAACGTGCTACCTAAGATATTCTTCTGTCATGCTCCCATTCAATAAGATAGGGAGCTTTAACTGAGAGTTGAATAAATGGGTATGTATGTAACTTTTCATTTTGCACCAGCAAAATTTATTGACAATAGTCACCTCATATACATTAAGGGTATTTTTGATCATAGGAAAGATAGTGTTATCCGTGACATCCCAAAGAGAAAATATGGTAAATTTCATTATGGACTGAAGGAGTAGCTGTTGCTATCAAGCTTACTTTCTGTTGCTATTATATTGGCAAAGTTACCTGGCAGATTTCTTGAAACTTCTATTGGTTAGAAGATATTCTCATAAACTTCTTCACTCAATTACTTTCAAATCAAGGGCATGAAAATCTCACAGCTTAGAGACCATATAAGTTATGATAACCATATAGAATGCTTTTACAATTGACCTTTGTTTCGGGTGCTATGTTACTATCAACTACTGAAACATATGAAGTGTAATATGAAGCCTTATGGAAGTTCAATTCATCAGTATACTTACAAAATTCTGATCGTAACTGTGAATAATATTTTAAATTGTTTCTAGTAACTATTTCATAGTTAGACCAGAGTAGACATTATCTGGAATGGTTATACAAAGTTTTCTTCTTTATCGAAGTTCTTTATGCCGTAGTACAATTTATAACATTTAAACTCAAGTCGTTTTCTTTAGTATGAGACACAGAACTTTCATTTTATTTACTGGCAACTATTAATTTTCATCATGCTCACAAATATAGTAATATTGGTTTTCTTGTCTTTCGGGGTTATTTGAATGCACTTAAATTTTTTAACTTTTCTGAGTAATTTTACAATTTGCTGGATGTTTTCAGATGATGGTCATTTGAACTGTTAATCCTCTTATCGCAGCATTACATTTTCACTAGCAGCATCTATAGCTTTCTTCAATAGCCTCGCAGAGGCTGGACTTGAAGCTTGCTTACAGGTCTTCACTTTTTTCTCTGTAAATATGTTTTTGCTTATCGGACAAGATGCAATGTCAGATATGCGAAATTATTCATCACCTTAAAAATTTTTGATTTTGTTTGTTGTGTGTGTGTGTGTAACTATAACTTTTGTCCACCAATACAGAAGACTAAAAAAACAAGTGTCATCCAAGACAAAGCTACGTATTGTTTAAGGGATTTGTCCATTGCATACTTGACAGTTATATGCAAAAAGAATATGATGGTCAGTGAAGAAGAACATGATAAAGGTGTGAGTGATAACTATTGTCTTAAAATTAGGAGAATGCCTGTTTGGGTGGTTTTTCCCGTCAACGGGTTGACAGACTTACATGGTAATCAAAAAATAATTAGATTACATCTAATATTGGAATTATGCATGGAAAAGCAGGAAAAGAACGAAAATAGTGGAAATACAGTTTTTCTGTGTACATTAAGTCACTATGATTCTATCAAAAGCGTCGATCAAATTGGTCCTTCTGGTTTGAGCTGTGAATTACGTACATGGTGAGCACACGAAATATGTAGTCAACAATATTATGATAATGTTGCTACTTTCTCTCTGCAGTATTTCTTAAAGGCCCGCTTCCACTTCATGAAAGATCAATTTGCAGATGTATTGCTCATTACCTACATTGGAGCAACCATATCAAATGTATCTTCAAATGTCTTTTTGCTGATATTTTTCATTATAACTGCCTATAAATTTGTATTTTTGTTTTACTCATTCTGGCCATCACTGTATCGATCTGGTTTCACACAATATCTATGAAAATTTATGAAATTGTGCAGGTGATCTTCATGCCTATATTTGGTCCTGTTATAGGAGAGGAAGTGTTGCTTTCTTTAGGACTCTTTGCTGGTTTTCTAAATGTACATGACTTCAATCAAATTACTCTCTTTTTAAAATAAATTTCTGTAATATGGGAAGAGTTAATCTGTTTGTTACACATTAATAACTGGTTGTCTGGTTTTTTGCAGATGTTTTTTGACTGCATAGCATGGTCTGCTTGGGTAATCTCTTCAATGAACCTTGAATAAATTTTTGTTCTTTATTAACATCATTCCCATAGCACTCCATTTGAGAAGCCAATGAGATTTCACATTTAGCTTAGTTTCAAGAATTGGGCTATTCAAACATGAATATTCATGTTGCCCTCGGGCATTTCTAATTCTTGCTTCTACATGATGCACTTTGTACACTACAAAAAAGTCCCCGCGTGGCAAGGTTAAAAGAATTAATTCAAAATTTCAGTATGGCTCATCGATACACTCCGACACATTGTCTTCACCTTTTATCCATCTCTTCACTTTAGTTTGTTCATCTATCCCCAAAGTGACATTAAACTATATATTTACCGTGTGAAAATCCCTTGAACATTTAAAGTCAAACATATGAAATTGACTCGAACAAAGTTACACGTCCTATGACCTCAAATCAAAACTGGAACCCAGTATTCATGATTTAAGTTTCTATGGAAGTTATTTGTTCCAGCAACTATGTCTCTTGAGAGGGATGCTTGGAGACGATATTTGCTCTACAAAATAGCCTCCGGCATGCCATAATTCGCTCATAATGGAGAATAAGCAGCAGCTTAATTTAGAGTTTCTTGCTACAAATATTGTGTTGCTTCGGTGATTTGTCATACAGAATGGATAATTTCTGTCATCATTTTTGTGATCTGCAGGTACCTTATGCCTCTGCTTCATTTGGCGTTTTCCTTTTCCTGGCGACCCCCAATGTGAGTACACAGTTCATACTACGGTATTATCAGCTGTTTTGATTACTATGATTTCGGAAAGTGATAATTATTTTCTCTCTAATATACAGATAAGAAGCATCATATCAAAACAAGTTGGAGACAATGAACAGGTATAGGCTGATTTTAGTTGAGTTCCTTTAGCTATACATCGTAGTACTAAGTTGCAAGTTGTTATATCAATCGAAAGTTGAAATTTGTTATCTTATTTTCAATATTTCAAGTACTTCTTGAGTTTGTTTTAATCACGTTTTAACATTAATTCTCCATTTTTCTTGTTATTTATCAGGGAGTTGCTCAAGGATGCATATTGGGCATATCATCATTTGCCAACGTCATCTCTCCATTAATTTTTAGTCCCCTTTCAGGTGATTCAAAATTTCTGTTCTCAAGCACCGATAAGGTTGCTACTCTGTTCCAAACTTACACCTAACAATATGCTTCTTACAGCTTTGTTTTTGTCGGAGACTGCTCCTTTTCATTTCCCTGGCTTCAGTATCCTATGTGTTGGACTCTCTTGGGTAAGGACATTTACTTAACAGGAAAAATCAACCTCAATAAATAATCTCTCAAAGACTATCCATGACGGGTTAAATTATTTTGCCCCGTTGCAAATGTTAACCGAACTCCCAATGCTAAAATACATATTCCCGTTTGCAGCTGATAGGTTTCTTTCTGAGCACAACAATGAAGTGTATTCCGAGAGAAAAAGTCAGTAACAGGGACAGCACCGAGGCCTAAAGCATTGTCCAAAAGGGTTGACACACCAAGCCCTGCCTCTTTCACTGCAGGGTAGCCTTAGATGCATTCACAGCCAAGTGAAGTAGAATAAAGATCAAAATAACAAGAATCATGTCATTAGGCACTAATTCCTCTCTTTTGGGAAATTGTATACGTCTAATCTAGAATACACTGAAATTTCAGGTGGTGGAATGTAACTTCCATTGACGAGTCTTTGAGAATCTCAATGTGTAATTTCCAAATGTTTCATGAATGCTATGTTCTTAAAACTTGCACCAGTGAACTTTTGATGATGTAAAATTTCTCTTTCGAGACGAGTATTATATATGGACATATTAGCTTTGTGTGCAATTCTTTATAATGTTGTGTATTTTAAAGCTTCGTACTATCATCTTCCTTCTGGCTTGGCTATCCACAAGAGGAATATATCACCATAAGAGTGAGACGATGGAGAAGTCGAACCATAAACCAAGCCAACCTTTATCTTCGTTATTTGTCGAGATAGCCCCACCAACAACTACAATCATGTGTGGACAAATTAATCTTATACTGGTCCACCAAAGTTTCCAAATTTCTATCTAGAAATTCTCTTCGAATTTGTATTTTTTTCAAATCTCTGATACGTTCCCGAGATGGACAGCTTAAGTTGCAAAGAACTTGGAATTTTCCTCTGCGTTCATTGCGGGGGCAGGCATACAGCATGGCCCTTTACTTGATTTCTCTGAACTCGTTCCTAGTGGAGGATGGATGGTGATGAGATTTCCATTCCTGATTTCCCTGAAGCTTCCACAAAATTTGTCAATCACGAGTTCACATTGACCTAAAATACGTGGAAGCTGCAAGTTTTTGGTTATTCTTCCGCCAGAGACAATTCTCTCATTGTTTATCCACTGATGCGATCTTATTGAACACCATACAGGAATTGGAGGGCATTGGTTTGGAATATATTAGAAAGAAAACTGGTGGAACGCCAGTATGGAGTGTTGGACCAGCTTCCTTCTCTGTGATAGAGGACAGGACAACAAAAATGCTACACTGAATGGCTCAATCTTCGTCCCCCTACTTTAGTTCTTCATGTGTTTTTTTGATCGATTTGCAGTATCCCGACTTCACAGATAAAAGAACTGGCTCTAGAGCTGGAAACCAGTGGCAAAGCATTTATTTGGGTTGCTAGACCACCAACTTGTTTTAGCTTGACAAAAGAATTCAGAACTGAATGGGTGTTGATGGTTTTGAGGAACTGATGAAGAAACAGAATCAAGGATTACTGATACACATTGGCTCCAGAAAACCATATTTTATCACAAGAATCCATCGGTGCTTTCCTCAGCCACCGCGGTTGGAATTCCTTACCGGAAAGTATGTGTCGAAGCATACCAATAATTGGATGACCAATGAGTGGAGAACAATTTCTCAACTCCCATATGCTGGAAAAAAAGAGGTGTCTGTCTAGAGTTGAGAGAGGGGAAAAACATTGAGGTTAACCGGCATGAACTTATCTCAGAAGTGATAAGGACAGTAATTGGAATGACTGGAAAAGGTGTGGGAATAAGAAGAGAGGCCCAAATACTGAAAGAGAAGCTGGGAAATGCAATCCAAGAGGGTGAAGACTCAAAGGTTTCATCTACCAAACCTGTGGATGAATTTCTTAGTGAACTAGAAATAGCTAGTTCATTCATATGCTGATCAATATTATCAAACACCCCCTGAGACAGTTGGAAGGTACACAAAGCACAAATTGTAGAAATATGCAATGTGTTAAGTAATTCAAACAGAAGAGTTAGAGAAAATACTGCCAAGGATTGCAACATATTTTCAAACGTTAAACTATTGAAGAACACCCAAAAATACTGCTTATCTTATGCTTTGATTATTCAAAACATAGGCAAGAAATGAAGTTTGGTTACTTTTGCAATAATGCATATTGTTGCCATCCTAACTCAAAAATGAACGTGTGTACCGAGCTGAACTCCCATGTCAGATTTAAACAGGCCCACTTAAGTTGGATCAGAAATCTTCAGTGGCATAAATCTGAACTACCTAGATCGGATAAGACCGAACTAAAGAACTGAGATTGGACATGCTTAATGAAGAGCCTAATAAAGTGATCAAGTTAAGCTAAAAGAGACCATTATCAATAGAGTGACTTGCCCCCCATGACAGTTGCTTCACCCGAACCCACAGATAGGAGCGTTCATTAGACAGCCTAGGCTATGGGCCATCATCATGCCACCGCAGACGCCCTTATCAAACAATCATAGCCTGCCGAGCCAGGAGCCACCGCCGCAATCTTTCCAAGCAGAAAACGTTGTAACTTGACAAGACTGGGGCAGTTCCTCTAGCCATGTTTGCCTATGAAAAGGGTTCATTTCCCACCAATGGGACACGAACTCTCAAAAAGAAAGCACGCTTAGTTCGCACTCACTTTTTACTCCTAACTCAAGGCAAATTCTTTAAAGCAAGTTACCACTTTATAATTCGTGTAAAGTTGATTAGAGAAGTGTTTCCTCATTTTTCTACGTCAACACATCATTTGAAATCACGCGCATTCCTAAAAAAGTCATTTTATACTTCTATCTTTGATAGCCACCAGTTGGAAATTCTCTTTCTGTAAGTGGTTGTTTTCATCAATAAGAACATTATCTGATTACTGATTTTAAAACTCATAATATTTAAGACCATGAAGTGAAACACCTCTCACCTATGAGAAAAGGTTTAACAAGTCTTACCAGCAGCCAAACTGCATCTATATGATATTTTAGTGAGACTTGACCTCCCACAAAACCTTAGCTCCAATTATTATAACTTTCTTACGGAGCACAAATATTACGAACAAGTGGAATATACCCAGCTAAAACCGTGTACCTTTTTAATATTATTTTTGTTGATCAGCATGCTGATTTTGTTTGCATCATCCCATCTCCCAGATTCAGCATACATATTATACAGCAAGACATATGAGCCCTGGCTTTCTGGTTTTAATGTCATTAATGCTTCCGCTGCAACTCTCACCAAATCCACATTGTTGTGCACTCTTCAAGTGCTAACAAAGCTCCCCACATAGCGTTGTCTGGCTCGATTGGCATGCCACGAATAACATCCATGGCCTCCTCAACCAATCCAAACGGACTGACAATATCCACAAGGGAGGCAAAATGTTCAACTCTTGGTTCAACACAAAAATCACTAATCATGGATCTAAAACATGACCTGCCTTTGTTCCACTAGACCAGCATGAGCACATGCACTGAGAACTGATATGAATGTGAGATAAGTTGGTCTCGCTCCAATTTGCTTCATTGACTCAAAAAGTTCCAGGGCCTCCTCCGCAAACCTATGAGCTCCTATCATAGCGTTCCAAGAGATCATCCTTCTGAAATTTCATCTCATCAAAGACAATATTTGTTTCAATTATTGCCCCCACATCTTGCATACATGGTAATTAGAGAATTATTTAATGGTATGTTTGGTATCACAACCTTTGTGAGAAATTGATGAATTTACATCCCTAGTTGCCAATTAGCAGTTTCATCAAGTTCGTCATTTTGAACCAAAACAAGGAAAAGGCACTAAGAGTCTTAAGAGAAGCTGCATCTCATTTTGGCATCCTCTTAAAAACTCTAAAGCTCCCTTCACATCTCCATTGTGAAAGAACCCAGTAATTGTGTTTCAAGCGATCACATTCCTATCCGGAATACCATCAAAAAGCCTCAAGGCTTCATCCATCCTAGTCATCCTACCATTCTTTGTAACCACTAATCATAGTGTTCTAAGAAACAAAATCCATCGGGCAGTTTATCAAACAAGTACCTATCTTCTTCTACATTGCTCCATCCACAGCACGACACATACCCTGAAGGATTTTAGAGTAAAAAGTTTCATTCATGACTGAACTTAGTTTATTGTCACGTTATAGTCACTAAACTTTGTTTAGCTACTGAATGGTCACTGAACTTACAAACTCATCTCTCCATCCATCACTCACCACAGAGCCGTTTGAAATTGTCTGACCTGGCTCGATGGAATTCCATGTGGCTATTGACGGCGTCTACCTGAATCCACGGTGGAAGCATGTTTGTAGAAAAACACTATTTTAATACCTTCAAAATTGAAAATCAATTTCCCTAATTCTATTCCGCGTGAACCCTAATTCAATCTCCCCCAATTGAAACCCCCTGGAACGATCACAAAGTCGCTTGCCAGAAGTTCTTTGTCTTCCATTGTACACCATCCCCAGCTGCATGTGATTTTCAACCCATAAACTCCGAACCCACATCCCGTTACCTGAACCAGTCAAAACGCGAAGGAGGAAACCACA
>CAIGRN010013386.1:0-10303 GCA_903798345.1 Fraxinus anomala
GTTTCAATTTCACGCATATTACCGGAATGTTTTTTGTGAATATAATATGCACATTATCGGTATAATATCCCCAACATATAGTCGGTTGTTGATGGCATAGTTGTAGCGAAATTTGAAAAAGAAAAAAAAAGGAAGTTAAGTATTTTGTTTAAAAAATGAAATTAATCAATTTTATGTTATCTGTAGCTAAAAATATAAATAAAATAGTAAAGAAAACAAAAAAAGAAAAAAAAAAAAAAAAAGGAATCAAGAACATTTTCCCCATGTTTGATTCTCACTATTTTAAAACTCTTTTTCTACAAGATCATTTTTAACTACACATTTACAAAATAAAACATTATGTACATAAATCGAAATTTTTTTCTAGTTGTTAAATATACATTCTCCTAAAACGCTATTCAAAACTCTTTTTTAAAAAACAAAAACAAAAAAATGAATCAAGCATTGATTATACAACCCGAATAATCATAAAATTGAGAAAATAAATGAAAGCATAGCTCCATGTACATTACAAAAAATAAAGTAAAAACAAAATACAAAAAAAAAAAAAATTCATTTTATATAAATGGAAAAAAACATTTATGTAGTTTTGTTGTCTAAAAATAAACTAAAAAACTCACCACCATTACTAGGATCGTTTTCTAGTAAACATTTTGCAAAACTTTCTTAGTAAATAGGCATGCATTTAAATGATTTTTGCAGAGATTTGTGCTCTAGAAAATGAAAGGTTTTTTAATTTTTATATATTTGTTTATTTTTAAGATTTCGGAATTGAAAATGACTGAAATGTTTAGGTTCAAAAGATTATGTCAAGTGCTAAGTATATTCTTGTCAACTTTGCCTGCCAAAAGTTAGATTGCACATTCACGAACTGAAATTTCACTATAAAGTTAATAGAGTCATGCAAAAAATATGAAATGCAAATGGAACTTAAAGTTCGAGAGTCCAATTTTAAAGGTTGCAACCGACTTTCCGAAAATGCTAAGGGTCTGCTTCAGAGTTTTTTTCCATCGATTTTGACAATTTTGGGTAATCGGTGCTTGGTTTTAGGTGATTTAAAAATCACCCAAAGTCAGCGTTGTGCAATTTTGATCGTATTTCTCGACCTATCAAATCGGTAAATTTTGATCGTTTCTCAAGCTTTCTTCCAATTTTACCCTCTATAAAAAAAATTTAACCTACATATTTTATTCAAAACTAACTTGTAATACATTAACTAAAAAAATTATTTTTAAGCAAAAAAACTACTTTATATCTAAAAATTTACTTATAAGTAAAAAGTTTACTTGTTAATAAGATAAAAATTCACTTATAAAATATAAAAAAAAATATTATAAGTGAAAATTTACTTGTATACAAAAATTTATATAGAAGAGCTATAAAATTTACTTAAAAGTACAAAATTAATTATAACTTAAACATTTAATTATGAGTAAATATTTCTTTTTTAAGTTAAAATTAACTTATATGTAAACTTCTAAATAAAATATTACATATGAGTAAAATATTCTAAAACAAGAAAATTATAAATTGAAAATTTTACTAAGGGGCATATATGTAATTTTATTTTAAAAAAGGAAAAACTTTTAGAACCGTTAGATCTTAAAGAATCTTAAATCTAATTCAATTGATATATATTCGAATAACCACCGAAGAGTTCTGTACACAATTTCACTGATTTTAGGATAGCCATTCAAAGAGTTCAGTAAAATTTAATAGTGACTTTTAAAAATCCTAAATATAAAAACCAAACAGAAATATGTTAAGAGATAAAATCTCACATCGAATAAAGATGAAAACATAAATCAATTTATAAAGATTTGGACTACTCCTTTTAATAATGTTGACATTTTAAGATGGAACCTCAATTTTTAACAAAATATAATTGGTTTATATAATTAGTGAATTCAATTAATTTTAAAACATATAATTGTTAGTAACCTAACTTTAAGTAAAGCATTATTCCAATCACTCAACTTTATTTTGTTTCCGCTCGACCACTATAGGTCGCCATATATGTCCTTGTTAGTTGAATCCACCGAAAATCTTATGGGAATAATGTCATGGATGACGTGACGAGATTTTTTTTCTGTGGAAGCATAATGTTAGCACCTCGACATGAGGAGAATGTGCATATAAAAATAATTTTAAGCAATCAAATATGCTATAAACATTTTCTCGTAAAGGAGAATGTGTTGACCTTCGAACACCAAAACTCATTAAGGGGTCTCATTCAAATATTTAATTAAGTTGGAAACTAATTTGCTATAAACTTGAAATTTTAAGTACGACTTTTTGCCCCCAAAAAAAAAAAATGAGATTGAGAAAATGCTATGTTCCTGAAATTATGTTTTATTCGGAGAAGAAAAGGCTTGAATTTGCAAATTTCTTTAGTCGGAAATTTTAAAAGATCAGGTTTATGACAGCCTTTGATGGAAACTTTGTCTAAGTTCAAGGATATTTACATGTGCATTCCACTACTTTTCTTGTTTGAGTTAATTTTTCAAATGGTCATTGAAATTCGACTAAAATTTCAAATTGGTCTTTAAAGTATTGGTTTGATCCATTCAGTAACTACATTTCATTTTTTTTTTTTTTTGTTTTACATAATTTTTCACGATATAAGCAGCATTCACTCTTGAATCCACTCCAAATCCAATGCAGTCTCGTTAAACCTTGAGAACAACAAACAATAGTTGTGCCCATGTCGTGAAATTGCAGATCTTCAAAATAAAATGTAGTTCTTAAACTAAAAACTTTATATTCAGCCAACAAATCACAAATTTCTCTCTTTAACCCTAACCCTATTTTCACATAGTTGAAGAAGACTAGTTGGAATGAACGCGTCTCTAAAATTGTCGCCAGTGCATGTCTAGGTTTAATTGCGTTCGGATATCATGCAATCAGGCTGAGGGATTTACAAATTATATAACTTTATTGGGTCATAAGAATACTTCAAGGACTAATTTAAAATTTCTCTTGAGCTTCAATGACCATTGAAAATTTAACTCTCTTCTTTTGCTTATCCATTCAAGCTTTCCTTGTCCTTTGTAAAGTTAGATGGGATTTTAAAATTCTTTTGATTCCTTAGCCAAGTCACTACTCCACCATTGACAACCTGCCCCACCTTGCATTCTCATTATATAATGAAGTTCAAAAGGGCATATTATGTATGTTACACAGTAAATAAGAGGGTGGACAAAATGACTTTTGTGTTGCACACAGTTGGAAGTCATTCTTAATCAACCAACTGAACTTGAGAGAGCATTTGTCCCCACTAACAGCTGGTTACAAATCAAGAGTGGACTAATCCTCAATGGAGATGTTTCGCATCTTGTATTGTACCCAATTCTATCAGTTGTCTTGTCTAATATTGTCGAGTTAAACGTATCAAAGATGACATATCATAATATCTATTATTAAAATGAGTTAATCACATGCCCCATATCATTCTCCTAAATAATGAGATTTCGGCGGGGACGGGACCGGGCCCATTTAATTTGTTTAGTGTGTCTATATATATATATATAATCTTGTATTGAATCCGTCCCCGATTTTCGAAAATGAACTTGCTTCCCAATATAAGCCACACTTTTATTACTACAGTAGAAAATTAAATAACGTAAACTAAGACTCTCTTCTATAAATGTGGGTAAAATGAGGTTTATAGTCGACTTTGTATTGATCATCCAACGAAAAATAACAAGAATCGGAAAGAATATACTATTTCTTTGTATTTGATCATCAACCGATCTTTTACAATATATCTCAGCATATACCGAATCCTCTCTTAGTCACAACGAAAAATTAATTAAATTGATGCTGAAAACTATTAATCATCATTCGACCTTCATTGGAGCTGAGGGGAGAATCCCTGCATCAGAGACGAATAAGATATCGAATTCTCTGTCACAAGTAATCAATATTACTAACCATGAAAATTTTGTGTCTGATTTTGACCAATTCCCATCTGAACAAAGCCATGGAGATCATCTTCCCAGAATGTTGAAACCTAAACGAATAATTTTTATTTTTCATTATGCTGTCAAGTCATGTTGAAATACGCACTGAAAGTTAGTTCTTTACCACTTCATTAGAGTTGTTCACAGGAAGCTGTTGCTTGCTCTGAGTTCGACCCCGGGCATCATCGAAATGGTTTGTTGGGAAGGTTACGTCTATTCGACTAGGGACGACACTACGCAAGTTATAGGTATCCGACAGTTGTAGGTTCTGATGAATCGATTGAAACATCTGAAAATTGGCCCAAAAAAACAAAGTTATTAACAAAATTGAGGTCGGATTTGAAGAGTGTGACAATTTTATAAAATTTCGACTTACATCCTTAGACGAAAGAGCTTCCATATTTATTTCCATGGTGGGATGGACAGTAGCCAATTTCATTGAAAGGAACTACATAATCAAATAGCTAAATCGTTAATAACAAGTCCTTTTAGATTACAATAAAACTGCAAAATAAATCTTGATTTACCTCAACTTGTCTCTGTAAAGACTGCACATAGTTTATAATCTCATCGAGCATAACAGCTTTTCCAGTAACCTACGAATAAATATACGATACTACTTTACAATTTCAACACATGTAGAATAATAATCATGTAAAATTCGCACGAAAATTGGGCGAATACCTTATTGCAACCTGGTACAAGATCTTGTAAGAGCTTCATTCTTTCACCGATCTTCTCTCTTCTAACCTGATGACAGAATATAACCAGAAATGAAGTCGAATAAGTAAGATTATATTTACAAAACTGGAGAAAAGCAGTATTTCGAGGATTCTTACTCTTTCAGCAAGACTATGGGCATCTGTAGCCTGGCCCCTTCTGGCTCTAACATGAATATAGTCCTTTGGAGGCTCTGCAACATGATCATCATTTGACTTGCTTCTTTTTGCACTTGATTCACTATTTTCTGATGAAACCTGTATTAAAATAAATAAGAAAATTAACCCACAAAATCTACAATTCAGAATTCAAGAACTCTTGAAATGGACAAAAATTACATTGGCAGAATTCGATGAAGGGATTGCTTTTGCCTTTCCCCTTGGAATTGCTTTCCTCTTTCTGTCATCATTTGCACCAATTTCCCTACCTGGGATCTGTTCAGGAATCGAAGAATTCTCCCTAAATTCAAAAAATTCTGCATTTTCAGGGGTATTGAATTTCTTATCACAAGTAGAATTCTTGCCAGATTTCAAATTTGTTGCTTCATTTGATCCGAGTTGGGCACTAGGGGCCACTAAATTCTTGTTAGCAAAGCAAGAAAATCTTGCAGCACCCCTGTCTGCAAATCCCAGATCCGCAGAAAATGGTGCTGAAGTGGGAGAAGATGAAAATCGATTTCCATTTATTGGGAAATTGATCTGATTATCCAGCATTGACAGTTTGAGCTCGGGAGAAGAATTAACATGGCCGCTATAGCATGGAGTACGAATATATGGGTGATGAGTAAAAAATTCTTCAGAATTGCCTATTCTACCAATAAGTTCTCTTACACCAACATTGTCACCATTCGACGCAGCTGGAGAAGAAACCATTGAGCTCAATGCAGACTCAAAGGGATCATTTTGATTCATTGAATTGTCCCATTTGGGATTGAAAAAGCAACTCTCAAGTTGTTCTGAGCTACAATTCAGTTCATTCATAAACATATTTTGCTTCTCCATATTACACAAGAAAATATGCAACAGTTTTTGTGCCTGAGTTGTTAGAATCAGTAAAGAAAAAATTTGATACAAACCGCAGTGGACTAATTGGAACATACATAAAATAGAGTTCTCTTTAACCTTTTTCAAATGACTCTCCAAGTCCCTAAAACTTTGTAACAATGCCAGTCCGGGCCTTAATCGTCAAACCAGCTGACATTTGTTTCGTCAGCATGTATACATAATAATTTATATACACATAATGTAATGAGATATGATTGAGTCAAAATATTTTCAACAACAAAAAAAAAAAAAATAAAACCTTCACCACTATTTTTTGCCACATCATCTGTGTAAAAACTATTATATATAAGTAACATTATTCTTATTTTGTCATTGATGCAGCGATGGTGTCAATTATTCGTTGATTCAAAAGAATTCCGAATTTTTTTATTGTTATCTATTTTGTGTTTGAATTTTATTTCTTGTAATGAGAGGAAGGCAGTGTTTGTTTTGGTGATGGCTAACTTTGGTTGTAGTGGTACACAACTGTCTGTTACACTGTCGCTATTTGTTTCCAACAATGATTGATGCAGTATTAAAGATGGTTTTGGTAGGCAAAGTGTTTTTATCTCTATTTTTATATTGTGTCCCCATGTGTAGTATGTCTTTTTGTATGTGTGAGTGAAGTTCTTTTTATTATATTAATTCAGTTTACACCCCGTTTTAAGAGTTTTTTTTTTTTTTTTTGTCAAATTCGTTTTTAATTATACATTCTTTCAATAAAATAATTTTACACACGGACTCATAAATTTTTTTCCTACTTTTTAACTACGAGTTCTCCCAAAAAGTCACGTTTCACCAAATTCATTTTTGAAAATCTCTACCAAATAAGAACTGAGATAAGATGGAGCCAAACGGTTTTACACCTTTAAATAAGAGTTGAGGAGCATGGTTGATTCGCTAAGTTCCTCGTTTTTTAGGTTTTCATTTAGTTAAGACAACTAAAGTCCTCTTGGATTACTAGCCAATATCTTCTTTATTATTGTTATTCCATGCATGTGTGAAAAAAGAGAAAGATGAATAATCTTCTTTACATTAAGATAAAATGAAATGTTTCTTACAATTAATTAGTCAAGAGTCGATTAATTATGCTCCTCATTCATTAATCTTTTGGCTTATTTAAACAAGAGTTAATTCGCTACTCTCCTCGTTCGTTAGTCTTTTGGCTTAGTTAAGCCAACTAAAGTCTTCCTCGCTTGTCAACCTCTTATTTTATATTCTTTTTCCATGTGTATGTATCCGTAAGAGGGAGAGAAAATAGTGATTTTTTTTTTCTTTTCGTGTGTGGGTTAGGTGATAATAATGGGGGAAAAAAATGGACAAGTCGTTTTCTTGGAGTAAATTTCATCCAATCACTGAACTTTCAGTTAAATCTAAATTGGATAGCTAAATTTTAATTTGTCACAATTGAATCACTAAATTTTCGATTTTGTTTGAATTTTTTTCACATTTATCACTTTCTGTTACCCATCGTCCCTCAAACTGATAGAAATTACTTAGTTAATAACGATACTGTAACTAATTTTTCATGAAATCATTATGTGGAATCCTAAAAACATAAATGGTAAGAAGAGATTGATGACAATGCCTTGTATTAAAATGAATGTCATTTAAGAAAAAATAAACCCTTTATGATATGGCTTAGTGGTAAATTGCTATGTCACGATGATTACGTGGAAGATTCATCAAAGCGATGATTACGTGGATAATTCATTGAGGTATGGCTGCTAATTAAGCATATTTCATCAATTCAAGGTAAAGAAGTGATAGATTATGAAATCCGAAATTAAATTGAAGTTCAATGACTCGATTAAGTCCCTGTTTAACAATTATTATTTGAAAACTTTTTTCCTACATCAATTTTCAATCATACGTTCTCCGAAAAATCACTATTCAAAATACTATTTTTGCCAAATAATAGCCGTCAAATAGGGACTAAGACAAACTAAAATTTAGTTTAGTGACCCAATTGAGATTTTGCTTAAAGTTCAATAACTGCAAATGAAAATTTCCCCATTTTCTTGTTTTAATTTTAATTTTTAAAATTTACAAAATTCTTTCTATTTCCCAAGCGGTCTTTAATTTTCTAAAAATATTTCAAAACACAAAATATCTCGAATGGAAATTTTAGCAACGGAGCGACGACAAAAAGGAATCTAAAAGACTTGGGAACGACCACATAGTAATTAAAAAATTGCTTCCTATCGAAAAAGAAATAAGAAATATGTAAGAAAATACTAATGCTAAAAGGAAAAATGAAGTGACTGGATTTAGATTTTAACGAGTTTGTGGTATACTAGTACATTTATGTTAATTTCATTCCACGTCATTGAACTTTTAACATGAACTCATCAAGTCAATTTTCGAGCAATCAGATCATCAAACTTATTATCACTATCGTTTTTAGACATTAACATCACAAACTTCATTACACAAACCGAAAGAAAAACCGACTGTCCAACTTCTTAGAGAATGGTGAAAGTCAATTATACAAATACAACTAATGATTTTCATGACTATGATAGTAGTCTATATGAAGCTATTTGAAAATCAAGGTATCAATATCAAAGACTGAAAGATATTGTTTTGAATTCACTACATATTGTCAACATGCAGTGCCAAACAAGTCTATAGAACGACTAAAAGTAGCCTTATGTCACCCTCTAACCACTCTTTTAGTTTTTACTTCAATCTCCTTATTAAAAACAAGTGTGCTCTCCCAATCGTCATCACTATCATCTCCAAATAATAATCTCTTCCTAGGCCCTTACTTGCCACACTAGAATTGAATCTTGGAATCACCACAAAAGAAATAACGAATGATATTGGTGCATTGCCCTATTACTCAAGCTCAAGCAACAAAGGTTGTCTTGCCACCTCCTTCGATAAAAGTGTAAACTAATTTCGAAGTAATTGGATGTCTTAAAGATGAAGCAAGTGTTAAAGAGTCGACAAATTAGTTTCACTTCTCAGACTGAGACTATGCAACTTGGGAAGAGTGCTTTTGTTTTCACCTAGAGCAATGGCAGAGTGAGAATTTTGAGTCAGGGGACAAAAAAGGTTGATGTAATTATGTAACAAGGACAAATTACGCAAATACTATAGGTTGGGGACTAAAAAGTTTAATGTTAAATGTCAAAAATGTATTTGATATATTTAAGGTTAAGGGCTTATCGTGCAAAGATTTCAGGTACATGTGCACTTTCAATCCCAATGAAAAGAGTTTCAGTTACACAATTGAAGTGGAACTTTTGCGAGAATTTTACTGTCCACGTTTGACAAATCTTAAATTATAATTTAAGGTCGTCAAATACGCATCCACACATTCTTTGAACTCTCAACTCATTACCCATTTTTTTATCCGTATAACCTGTAGGGTCCATAACTTAAATTTTAATTTAAGCACTCTTCAAGTCCTTTTTTATATTTCATGCACAAATTTCTCGTCATTTCATCATTTCCACAACCTTTTTCTATTAAGAGAAGTTAAAGGGAGGTTGATGGGAATTAAATTTTGAAACCAAATGAAACTACTCCTTCCTACCCATATAAAGTCATGTGGGCCAAGTAGATAACACAATTTTTAATATCTCCTACTCTTACATGATGAGTTTGAGAGTATGTTTGGCCCGAATTAAAATTCGATTTTAATCCAAGTTAAAGTCAAATAATTAATATTAAATAATTAATATTAACCACATTTTTTATGGGTCCCACAACTTTTCAACCACACATTTCAAAAACTTCAATCACAATCTACTAAAAATCTAATTTTAATCTCCACCAAACACCCTCTGAATCTAACCATAAGTGACAATTATATTACATATCAAATCTTATTTCACAAAATTCATAAAGATAAATAGATTAAGTGACAAACAAATATACTTGGAAAAGAGGTCACAATAGTATACCAATTAGAGTTAATATATTGTCAAGAGGAATATAAATTTCTCTCTTGATTCCACACTCATTTTGTAGTAATTCTGACCATCAATTGATATGCGAAAATCTGATGTCCTCTCAAATCTTAACTTGCAATGGAAGAAAGTTGGTATCAAGTTGTTGAGGAAAGAGGCATTTGTGCCCTTCCGTGGTTCGAGAGAGACACTAAAGGAAGGTGGTTTTGTTCGTCATGTGCAAGACGGATTCAACACTTATTTGTAACAAATACATGGAACGGATGCATCAATTGAAGAAACAGGAGTTTAACTAACGAGGTTGGTTGTCCTCAGATCTGTTTCTGTATGAGAAAACGGCTACACAGATGGTGGAGAGAATAATAGGTATTTTCCACTTGTATTAATCAATTCCTTAGGTTTACATATATACACAAGTTTAATAGTATTTACAAGACAAGTCCCTATAGATAACATTCTATACACAAGGGTAATATATGTTTACTCTTGTAATACTCCCCCTCAAACTGGAGCATAGATGTTTATCATACCCAACTTGTTACAGAGATAATCAACCCGAACCCTGTTTAGAGCCTTTGTGAAGATATCTCTCAATTGTTCTCCTATCTTCACATACCCTGTAGAAATCAATCATTGTTGAATCTTCTCACGAATGAAA
>CAIGRN010013393.1:0-10363 GCA_903798345.1 Fraxinus anomala
ATCAAATTTTTTAGTAAATTTTGATAAAAGTTGATCGAATGTGCGATCAAAAATTTATGGGTCCCATACAATATAATTAAAATTAATAAATGACTTTGACTTAGATTTTAATTTAATTTTCTAACTGAACTAAATAGGGGCTTATATCACGACCTAAACTCTGGGGGCATTAGTGGTGCAATGCATTGGAGCTGAAGGTTGGCCATCTTTTCTTTGCAGATGATGCGATTAATTGTGAGATCAAATCAATGACAAGGACTTGTTTGGCTTATATGGTCTTTCTTACATAAAGAAACAATGAATATGATCAATTGATCAAACATGACTTGGAATATAACTTTGGAGAAGGAACTACCAAACTTCCATATAGAAAATAAAAAACTCATAGTCAAAAGTTTGCAAGTTTTTGGATATGGAACTACCAAACTTTGATGAGTTAAGCCACTTGCACAGGCTCTGCAGGGAGCCTGGTGTCTTGACTACATTGGAAGTTGGAAAAAGACATTTAGACCAATGCAATGTTGACATGCGTCAATCCAGGAAAAAATTGTAAAGAGCCGTGCTCATGTAGCAAGATTCAACTTCAATAAAACTCCAAATACAAGAAAAATTTAAACGAATTGATATCGAAGCCGACGTGGCAGGCCTTGATTGACTTTTTTTCCCCATCTTTGTCTGTCAAAATTTTGTACTTATAACATGATTGATTCAACTTTGATATACACAATACAAAAATCATATTCAAAAGTTTGCAATATGATTGCTCAAAAATGATAGAAAGAAAATTTATCCAAGTCACTTTTATTTGGCGTATATGGTCCTTCTCATATAAAGAAGCAATGAACATCATGACTGATTTGATACATGATTTAGAATACAATTTTGGAGATGAACCACTGAACTTTGAACGGCAACATGAGTATTGTTTGACATTAAAAAGGATGTTCATGCACACATATACATATGTTTGATAAATCTGCTAAACTATTAAATTTTTGTAGGGTGAATCTCTGGAAGGTAAATGGATAATCTAAAAGTTTGTTTTGATTTTATATTGCAAGATTTGCTCTTCACAAATAGTTGGATTCTTCCTTTCAAAAGTGATAAGATTGTCTTGCCATATTTTTCACGTGTTTAGAAGGTTGCATATACGATTTTCGTTGTGTGAGTGTGACTGGATTTAGATGTGTCGACTATTGAAAAGGTAACTAGGCAAAACTCGATCACATCTTGTCGACCAAGAGCTTCAAGGAAAGAATAGAATCCCAAAAGGCTTAGCAGTAGTGATATTTCTGAGAGGAACAGGCTTGACAATCTACAAGTTATGAAAAATCCTCGTCACTGAGTCTACAATAAAGGCAATTTTGGACCACAACGCTTTGGTTTTTGTGGTCGACAAATGTGCCAACAAGAACATAAAAGATGCTGTCAAGAAGATGTTTAAGATTCGAGTAAAGAAAGCAATGCCGTTTGATAAGGCTTATGCTTCTTGAAGAAGAATTTCATGAGAAAGTTGCATTAAGATAATTTTCTCTAAAAACTCTTTTAATAAGATAAAACACTTTTGAAAAATTATATAAATATGTTCAAAAACAGTTTCTTAATTTCAGAAACAACTTTTGGCTTTTCAAAATGTTAAGTCCAAATTATACAATTAACACTTTCTAAATTTGTAATTGGCAATTTCCTTTGTCAAAATGATGTCCTAGTTGAATTGTATTGGGATTTAATTATTTTGTAATCAAAGTCAAATTAGGATTATAAAAGTCCAAGTTATGGTAAAATTAGTATAGAGTTGACAGAATCTAAAAATAAGTCAAAGAAATTCAGAAGAAGATTAAGATACGGACTTGAAGAAGTTAGAATTTGAATTTATAAGCACGCAGCCCGAGAGGGTTAATGTATAAATCAGGAGTAGAGATTTGTTTTGAAGGAACACTTCTCCAATAGAATCAAGGAAGACGACAGTAATTGAAGTCGGAAGTTCTACGGGGTAGACGGGTCTGAACTGTATTGTAAATTTGTTTCAATTTATAGTGGATTACTGACGGCAAAGTGCTCGAAATTTTTACCCAATTGTGGTTTCTCAGTGATCAATTTGGTGTTTTTTTTATTGCTTTCAAATTACAAATTATGATAATTCAACATAGGATAAATTGGCAAGAATGATTAATTATTTAAAAACAATTAAAAGTGATTTGTTGCTTTTAATTGTGTAATTCCGCACGTTAAATCTAAATAATCGACTAATTTAAAACATTCACAAAAGCCTGGCCAAACAACCCTAAATACCTTGATTATGCCTGATGGTACGAAGAAGGGATATGTTGTTTTGACGTCAGTCGAGCTAGCTGATTCTTTCTATTGGAGGAATTAGACGTTAATATTGCTTCCAATTTGTTTGGACAATCTAGTGTCTAGTTTATAACCCCTAAGAACACTCCCCCCTTTGAAGTACAAAAAATTGTATCAAAGTTGTTGCTCTATTATCTATTTTAGTACTTCGGATTTTTGAACAGCACTCCTATATAGGGATCCAAATGGTATTGAAAACGGGTTCGCTTCGTATAACTCTTTATTGTATACTTCTTTACTATTAGTACTCGAATCTATTAAAGATGCCGAGATTGTGATGATTTGAAGTGCCTTTCAAACTTTATGATCCCACTTGCCAATCCATCAATATCTCACCTAACTAAATACTCTTGCTAGATTGTGTCCAAACGTGACTCTCATTAAATTGAGATTCGAATATTTAACACTTTCTTTTTATGATTTTTGACATTTTGTATTATGAAAAGTCTAATGGTTGTGTCTATGATTTACAAATGCAAAAAAGACGAGACAATAATTTCACAACACTTTGGGCCCTAACCATGCTTTGATTGGTACTTGGTGATAAGTTCTAATCATGAAGCATATGAATATCTAACACGTAGAGACGTCCATATATTAGGTATGATGGTAGAATTAACACCCGTAAACAAATTTACCCCCAAAGGTACTTCCAAGATAAAGGCGAGTCTCATTTTAAGGAATTGATTAACCGTTGAGTAACAAATAAGAATAGTACAGCATATTTGATGAAGAAAGTGAAAATAATGAAATAATTAAAATATATAGTTGTGATGCATTATTGTATGGACGAGATCCAAATATTCTCGTCATGTTGCATGGTGAATAAAAAAATTTGGCCTAGAAAAATAAGGATTTTGCTATTTTAACAGAAAAATTATAACAAATACAGTGATATAATGGCAACAGATGATTTGATGAGGATGTTGACTGTATTTATAACGGTTTAATGAAGGGATGTCATGAATTATATCAATTATTATGTTGCTGTAGCATGATTAGAAAAATAATTAGAAGGTGCATGCGTTTGAAGTAGATAATTAATTACCATTAATGATAATACCTCAAGTGTTAGATGATAATAACCACAAGATGCAAATCAATACTCATCAAATTACAAGAGTGTTGAGAATTGATTTTAATTAATTTGCTTATGAGATTTTAATGGTGTCACGCAAAATGTTATCTGTCAAAATGTTTTATTAAAAAAAAAAAGTACTTATAACACGATTGAGTGTGAATATAATTATCCTAAAAGTCAACTAAACAAAAGCTAATTAAATCAATTTATTTTTAATTAATATGTGGAGGAATGTCCATTTCACTTCAAATGAATACCCTCAACAAGTTGCCTCATTAAAGTAGTCATTAAAAAGTAAGTGTTACTTAACACTAATTATTTATTTCAAAAGTTTGATTTAAAAATTAAAAAAATGGGATTGACGTGTGAGCATCCTCTTATTATATGGGATTGATTGGATTGGATTACGTATTCGATTACGTCTTTGATTGCAACTCTTAATTTTTCTTTTTAAGTATAATTAAAGTCATTTGTGTCTTCATCATTATAAGATTAAAACTCCCATTTTATTTGTACTTTATACAAAACCAATCAAGTTTAGTAAAGAAAAGTGGTGTTTTGTGTGGACTTGCTTGTCCACATAAAGCATCACATTCACCCACCATCACTGATTTATACTATTTTCTTTTTGTAAAAGTTTATAACTTATCGTCCGCAATATATCTGTTTGGTGAAGATTAAAATCTAAATTTTAATTTAAGTTAAAATCAACAATTAATTTTAATCACATATTACATGAGAGTCACAACTTTTCAAATACACAATTCTTCTACTTTTATCAAAATCTACAAAAAATTTTGATTTTGATTCTCACCAAAAAGGAATTTTGATTTTGATTCTCACCAAAAATTATATTTAGTAAAGTAATTTTACAATATAACTTGATTAATGTACTATAAACTGGAGTATTTTATGCTAGTTGGCAAATTTTGGTACATTAATGTTGATAATACCCTTTTCAATCAACTACCAAAATTTTGATATATAGGGATGTGTCAATCAAGGTGTACAATTTGTATGTACAAAACTACAAGTAGTTTATTCCTTTAGACTAAATGCTCTATAAATCTCTTACGTTGTGCATAGTAGTTATTGAGTTTTGGGTATGTTTAAAAGCTCAAAGTTTTTAAAGAGAGTAGTTCAAATTCTAATATTTGATCATTATTTTCCTTTTTAAATGATGTAAAATTTTATCTTATCGTGTTACCAAAAGATGGTCACTTGTTTGAAATATTGCAATCTTGAAATCTAACCACCTATTTGAAATTTAGGTAGATTTATTATATTCGTTTAAGTTTTCTTTGAATTTTGATGGTATATCGAATTTTGAAATTCCGTGATAGAAGGGTTAAAGATTATAGTCTAAAGGGGGTGTCATCAACTGAGATTTTGATGAATTTTAAATCCTTTTAAATTCAGGTATTTCCAATTGGTGTCCCCAACTGAAATTTGAATGGATTTTAATAAAATTTATTAAAATGTAGGTGCGTTCAATAACTCATTGAGGAATTTCAAGTTTAAAATACATATAACAATTTTTTTTTTCAAATTTCATCATTTTTAATGACTCTTATGGATTTTGTGAAAATCTATTTAAATTCTTGAAATTCATTAGAATTTATAATCTTTTAAAATCTTAGTTAAAGAGATCCATGTAAACTTTTATGGGACAAATAAATATATAAACACACACACAGAGAGAGACGTATAGTAATCAATTAATTGTAGTCTAAGTCTTTCCTATTCGATCTTTACATTTCTCTCTCATTTACAGCATTGATTTAGTCTAGATTAAAATTAATTTTTTAAGTAAATTTGATAAAAGTTAGTAAAATGTGTGGTTGAAAAATTGTTGATCATATAAAATTAATATAATATGCAGGTAAACAAATGTACCAAAACAAAATATAAACAAATTTTCCATTGCAGGTAAAATTAATATAATATGCGGGTACATTTTTTTATAATAAAATATCTTAAATCAAATAATTAAAATTAAAAATCCATTTTCACATTCTTCTTTCCCACCGAAAATCTGCAAATCCCAGGGAAATATCTTGCAATCTTCGCTCCCATCTCTATATTCAATTACGCAGTATGCCCTTGACCTTTGAATTTTTTTCTCTCTTATTTCCCAAATTATATTATGAAAGATATGATGATTTTGCAAAGATTTCAAATCACATCGGCCAACATTAAATGCCACCAGGAAATAATCTTTCACATCTTTTTTCTTTTCTTTCAAGAAATCCTAATTATACCAACCCATTTAATACTAGATTAGCAATATTTGCTTTATTCTTTGTGTTTTTGTATCATCGATATTAATTACTGGGTAGCTTTTCAGTTCAAACAACTCAGTGAAGAACGGAAGAAAATTTATTATTACACAGAGATCTCTTATATATTTTACTGGTTGTTTGGATTCTCAGTACAACTTGTTAGTATTGTGTTGTTGTTTAATTGTGAATTGATTTTTTTAATTTCAATTTTTGGTGATTTTGGTTAAGATCAGTTTCTGGATATTGCTTTAATTTCCGAGTTCTGGTGATTTTTGACTGGAATTAGCATCTGGGAAAAGAAAAATTCACATGTATTTTTTGATTTTTGATTGCGAGCTGCTGAAGGGTTCTCAAATCTCCAGATCATGTCCCGATAGCACCCTCTATTTGATTGTGGGACATTTTGCAAGGTTTGGTATCGTGGGTGACACAAATTAAAGGTTTAGACAAAGTATATTACTTAATGAAATGTTTAGTATTGTTACTGTAATTATTCCAAAAAAAAAAAAGAAATTATGAAACACTAGCTAGTAGCTACAATATTATATTTGTCAAACCGAACTTTAAAAGATCATCTACATAATAATTAACCCCGATATTCCATTGTTTCCATCTTCCTAAATTATTCCTCTAATAAATTTAATTTACTACAAAATGATACATAGAGATCATAGAGTTTGTCCGGTTTTAGAGTACTCGATAAATAACTGCTTTTCTCGATAGCATGTAAAAACGTGCTGTCGAAAAAAGAAAAAAAAAAAAAAACTAAAACCGTGCTAATGTTTAATTATTTTATGAAATTATTGATTGATGTGTTATATGTTCTCCATTAATGGACGTAACGTTATTGCAGGGCCATGAAGAGGAATTTAACTGCTGCTGAAGCTGACGGACTAGCAGTACTTGACGTATGTCCCACAATCTCTGCCGGAGCACGACGGAGTCTGACCGGAGGCGTTCATTTTCTCTCCTTACAATTTGGTCGTTATACAATATCAATCTCAGCCGGTTCATAAGTTCCTGGTTTCCAATCCTAATGCTGTTAACTTTATTCCTCAAGTTCTCCAAATCTTTCTGTTTTCGCATTCGAGACCGCCTTGCTGACTCCCGGTTCGATATCATTCGCCTCCGCTTTCGCTCATCAATTACGTCACCTGAACGTTTAGTTTTACCAGAACCGGAGCTTAAGTTTTTGGAGCTAACAGAACCGGAATTACGGGGTTTTGAGTTATCCGAACCGGGTTTGGAAATAACCGGTTCTTGGGGTGGTTCTAAAATGACCGCAGGTTCATCCTGCGGCGGAGGAAAGATAAACGGCGGTTCTTGGGAATCCCAAGGTGTGAGACCACCTTCAAAGTCGGGGAGTGGGTTTCTAAAGAAGGATTCTGATGCTGGAAAAGTGGGCAACATGGCCGGAAAACCGCTTATAGGGGGTGGGGGAGGGTAGAAGGAGTAAAGGGAAGAAACGAGTGGTGAGAGGGTGGTATTTATGGTGGAAAATGGGTGTACAAATGTGGGCCCCATTAGGCTTTTGAGTCAGCTCCCACTAGTAGTGGTGGGCCAGTAGGCTAGGCTTTTCCAAAGAGTACATGGGCCTTGCGTTTGCAATGGGCCCCGTTCAGGCTTAGTCATGAAGGAATATTTTATGCGGGTCCCATTTTGCCTACGTTTCCACTTTCCAGTATTTGTAATAGGTTTGTCGGCTTCAGCTTAATGCGCCGATATGAATGGATTTGAGAGTTGTCAAAGCTCATGAGCATTTGTTTCAATCGGCTTCACGGCTTACAGTTTTATAGTCTCATCGCTTTAGTTCATTTTTCTGAGAGCAAAGCCAAATGCACGTAAAATAATTTTATAGAAGTTTTACATACTCTCACATTGGTGGATCCTATGCAAAACCCATGGTAATAAAAAATTATCAAAAAAATCCCACTTGCCCCCCTATTATGAGGTATCGGTGGGGATTCTGTGAACCCCACCCTGTACCCCAAGTATTTCTCTTTTTCTTTTTTCTTAAACAGCAACAATGTACTTCTGTTAAGAAGATGTTTGGAGGAGATTAAAATTAAATTTTTAACAAATTTTGATAGAAGTTGATGAAAAGTATGGTAAAAAATTGTGAGACCCATAAAATAAGTGATTAAAATTAATTGTTGACTTTCACTTAAATTAAAATTTATCAAACAGATGTTAAGTTTATATTTGGACCTCGTTATTTAAAGGATAAAACTACTTTATCAGAAAGATTTAATAGAAAGCTTGACATAATTGTATGTGACAGTAGATGATTGAGTGAAAAAGTTGATCGTATTTTAAACTACCCAATTATAAAATATCACGTGACATTATATCAAGTTTTATATCAATATTGATGTTCATATAGCATGATTGTTGAAGGTTAGAAACACACAACCTGAAAGATCGAGAATTTAATCCCAATTTTCCCGTAGAATTATGGCAGAAGCACGAAGTGAGGGGCCTCTCTGTTTGCCTTGTGACCTAAACAAATCGTTCCATGTGGACTTTAATTTCTAAAAAGGACTTTAGGTTATTTACAGTTTTTAGAGAGCTATTGGGTTAAATAAAGAGCCTCGTGGACACTGCAAACGCAAAGAGTCATTATCCCATCTTTTTTTTTTTTTGAAAAGTAATCATAAAATTTTAAGTAAACCATTTGGACACGATAACTCACCCAGTCCAACACGAATTGTGCTAAGTCTTGTTTTCTTGTACAGTCAAGATTCATATTGCGCCACGTTTTTCCTAGATGAAGTGATCATAGTAAATTAAGCTTTTATTTTTATAGTGAAAAGGGAATCACATTAGAACTTAACTAAGAAGAAAGCAAATGCACAACTTTATTGCTGGGTTGAAATGGTTAGCATGAGGCCGACAAGACTAGATTTCCTCTTGTTGTTTTAATCACATGATCACCATACTCAAATTAAGGATGTCCATGTTCTATTTTTGCTTCGTTTCATTACTTTTTGGAACATCCTTATCTCCTACCTCACGGGATTACATATAAACGCCTATCTTTTGTTGATCTTGTTACTTATTTTGATTATCATCAAAGACTGAAGCCTCTTCTTGATAGAATAATTCTATTTGTATATAAAGAATTATATAAAGTTTTACAAATAGAAGACGTGTCAAAAAGGGAGTGATTTTTTTTTTTTTAGTTGAAGAAATTTTGATCAAAGTCATATTTCACCACAATATGTATATATACAACAATTTGTAAGTTGTGATATATATGTAGTATAACCGTTCTTGACATGATGCCTTGGAAAAATTATTAGAATTTGTTACACCTAAATGAATCCTAAAATGCTTTTCACATGATGATCTTTATATTTTTGGTCTTTTTTATAGGAAGAAAATAAAACGATATGTCAATTTGAACTCTAACACAAGTAACTTTTATCATATTCATAAAAAAGTAAAAGATTTATGTTATAATTTTAGATCGTAAGATAATGACGATAATGAAATAAACAAAGATAAATTAAACACGAAAAGTTACGTGGAAACCCAATATGAGAAAAACCAATGACGATAATGAAATAAACAAAAATAAATTAAACACCAAAATTTACGTGGAAACCCAATATGAGAAAAACCACGGGTATGAGAGAAAAATCCACTAAAATGAATAGTAATTGTGTTTACAATATTAAGATATCAATTCTCTCAATTGAAATCTAAGCTTTCTAACTCTCAAAATGTTGTTGAATAATCATGTGTAAAGATACAGTGTGGAATATATATATAAATCTCTTTGTTGAAATTCTAGATGAAGAATAAGTTCTTTTACAAACCAAACTCCCAATCCTTGATGAAATTGATTTTCATTAATTTGGACTCATAAAAACCCAAACTCCTTAGACTTCTTTTATTCTACCAAACCCAAATAATATAGAATTTGGATCACGTCACAACAAATCTCCACCTTGAAACAAATACCATCACAATGAATTCAAGACACGTATTCAAATAAACACTATTCCTCATTTTCCAAGTAAGCCACAATGGACTAAGTAAATGACAAACACCCACTAAGTTTAAGTAATGTTCAAACTTAGCAATATGAAGTAGTCTTGTCATCGTATCAACATGATTATCCTTGGCATCAACATTGCTCACTACGAGCAATCACATACGCACAAAATGATATTTCACAACAATGTGCTTAGTCCTCTCGTGAAACATCTGATCTTTAGTCATGAAAGTTGCACTTTGACTATTACAGAATACTGTAGACACATGCGAGTCTTCATTGATTTCACCAATCAATCTTCTCAGCTACATAGCATCTGTAATGGCCATGTATTCTATTTCTGTTGTAAACAAAGTTACTATATTTTGCAAAGTAATCAATGTCTCCATTTGACTGAGGATACATTTAGATGATAATTTAAAGTAGGCAGCCAGGGGGTACTGACAGCCTTCGCATTCACTATATTGAATCTTTCAAGCACTTTTTCAATGTACCCATTCTGACACAAATATAATCTGCCAGCATTTCTATTCCTCAAGATTTCCATACCAAGAATCTTCTTTATTGCACCCAAATCCTTCATATCAAATTCCTTACTGAATTAAAACTTCACTTTTCTGACATTTACTTTATCTTTGGCTGCTA